>APFE030046800.1:150843-205838 GCA_000404065.3 Pinus taeda | reverse complement strand
AGGGCGGATTATAGAACAAGCATATGTTATCCTCCTCAAGCTTGACAAAAATAAAGAGGTACTGGTCAGCAATGACTGGGGAAAATTTGGAAGAAAACTTGAAAAAGCTTTATTGGTAGAAATTCGCTCTTGAACATGACACTTTCCTTCCGCATCCAAGTCGGGTTGGGTTGTTCCGTTCACTGGTCATCACCATTGATCCATCACACCATCCATATTTGGGGTTAATGCTACCAATCCATCGTCAGTGTCATCGATATGTTCAAGAGAAGTCATTTAGACAATTTTCCTGTGTCTCACCCACTGCAATACATTCATGCTCCATTTCTTCATGACCGCCACCTTGAACCCTGTATCGTCAGATTGTTTTCACCTCCAAAATCATTTTCTTTGTTTCGTGTCGTTGATGTGGGATTCATTAAGGCCCTCCTGTGATGGGTCACTTCTTGTCAACATCAGCCCATTATCCAAGAAGTTAACTTAGGAACAACCCTTTCAGTTCTTTGAAGCTTTCATGCCTCAATGGCAAGTTTCTCGCTTTCGCCGACAGGTTTACATCAATGGCCTTCGACCGAGAGATTTTACGTGGTGTTTGACGCCAAGTCCTTTTTCACACCACGTGAATTTTACTATAGTACCTTGAGCGTCATTGTCATTATTGGTGATTCCTCTCGCGCCTGTTAAAAACTTACATCATTGGCTAGTAATCAGGCGATGTCTTTCCATGTTCGACTCAGGACATCTTTTCACATGGATCGACTTGTACTTCGGACGAAGATTGAATGAGTTTGAAGACCCCGGATCTAGTTTCATCCATCCGGGCTGCGATATATTCAGGGAAATACAGACATCAAATGTACATCATTGCTACACAGATAATCATCCAAGCCAAAGGATGATGGATCCACCAGAATCAGCAGTCTGCCACACAGATGGTTGTCTATCCTATGTACATGAGAATGAATTTATAAAGCTGAGCATGGGAATGCCTGCCTCAGCTAGATCATGAAAATATTTTGAATATAATGTATTGTATTGTATCTGATTACAGGTCGCCTTCTAGTTCGAAAAACCTTGGATCCTCATGATAAAGCACTTCACCCGACATCAAAAAGATTTATGACCTCATGCTTTAGGGGCAACTGTTATAGACATATTTGGGAACTGCAACCCCAATCACATATGTCCATAAACCAAGGGCTTCTAAGTCCCTAAAAATGTTGCTTCATACCCTAAAGGAGCAAGGTCAACTGATTACATCATCTCCTAGAAGTTCTCCATGAAAAACTACTCAGAACTGGTCAAAACTGGACCATACAGACTGCATAGTGCTAAGGGTGCGATGCATCTCACCTGCCACATGAAAAAAGTGCGATGCATACTAGAAAGCCCTTCTGTAGGGTGCAATGAGAGAGAGTAGACAAATGACAGAGATAGTTTGCAAGGTGGATGATCGTGGAATCTTCTAGAAACTTCTCCTGTGACACTTGCCTCTCTGAATTCACTCAGGGATGAGTAAGAGATCATGAAATATCCAAGTGGAATTAGGAACTATTAGAGAAATGACACTAATCACAATCCCAGAAGCTGACTCACCCACCTGCAAACATCTAAATATGGATCCCTCATCGCAGAGATCCAGGGACTAGAATCTTGTATTTTTGCAAGGAAGTGTTGTTGGTTTCATTGTGGAACATCATAGTGTTGGGTGATCTAAGCTTTTCATGAGGTGAAGAAGGGCTTTCATGCTAGGAGGATAACACTGGGTCAGATTAATGGGTTGTAATCCTCTCTTCTACTCTTTCTATCAATAAATTTATTTGAGTTTTCCTCCACATTCTTGTATGTTTGAGTTGATATATGCATTTGTGTGGTCAATATATATCTGGTCCTATATTGTTTATGATTGTATATCTCGGTGCTTTGATGGTACTATGCTTCTTTGACTTTACAGGTGCTCTTTGAAGCGGGGTAAGCAAGGGAGAAGCAACAAAGATCTGTCAAAGGGGAGAGGAAACACACAAGGAGCCAAGTGAAAGACTGAGGTTGGTACTCTCTGTTTCTCTCTCATCTACTTATCATAAAGGAAATCACAAGTAACTTTAGTTTGTTTTTTTCTAAGATAGCTACCCATCTTAGTGGGACTAGAAGCTCTGCATGGACACTAGATTTCTCGATAACAGTAACCGATATTATAGAGGGGCGTAGGATGAAGGTCTTCATAGGGACTTTAAAAGATAACACTCAACATGATGTTCTCCTTTAGGAACTTGGTTCATTGGAGAAGGCATTCAAGGTGGCAAGAAAAGTTGAAAGAAAAATTATGGCAACAAGGAATTCTACCACTCACAACTATAAACATGGAAGTGTTGTTGCTCCTAGTCTTCCATAACCTGCAAGGTTGATACCACAAAAATTGGAGGAAAAAAGAGGAAAATGGCTTTTTTATAGTTGATAGAGAAAATACACTAAATGTCATAAGTGTGCCCATACGAAATTATTCTACATAGATTGTGCAAAGGAGGAAGAAAAGGACCAAGAAGCATCAATATAGGAGGATATACAGCAGAAAATAGCCCCATAGAAAGAATAAATGAATTTGACCACATCTTGTAATGAACTGGCATGAATTACCACTCCTTAAACTCTCAAGATAGAACGATATATCAGGAAGAAAAAGGTAATAGTGCTGATTGATTCAGGTAGTACGCATAATTTTATTCATTGTAAGATAGCCAAGGAATTGAATTGCTTCCCATATCCAACACCAAAGTGTCAAGTGATGGTTGCAAATGGAGGAACTATAAATTACTCTGGAAAGTTCCATAATATCAAGCTAACCATGGGGGAATATGTCTTGAATAGTTCAATGCTCTCCATTCCAATGGGTGGTGTTGATGTTGTACTAGGAGTCAAATGGTTACAATATTTGGGGATGATAGCTTTCCATTTTTAAGAACTTTTCTCGTTTTTTTTTTGTGAAGGAAAGGAAGTTAAATGAAGGGGTATCGCAGGGAAACCAAAAAATATAATCAACTCAAATTGCATGACAAATATTCTGAAGAAAGAACAATGGGGGGTAATTGCGCAATTATGCTCACTAGGGGTTCAAACATCGAAATCATCTATTTCTTGAGATCTCCAAAAAGTATTGGAAAATCATTCCAAGGTGTTTGAGACTCACAAAGTCCTCCCACCTATTCATGATCAATATCATGCAACTCACTCTATTCCAGGTAGTGTTCCTCCAAACATAAGACCTTACAGATATCGTTATGCCCAAATGAGTGAAATTGAACGCATGGTTGCAGAAATGTTAGAGGCTAGAATAAGTCAAGCTATTCAAAGTTCTTTCTTTTCTATAGTAGTATTGGTGCACAAGACGTATGGATCATGGTGTTTCTGTCCAGATTACAGGGAGCTCAACAAGCTCACTATTAAAGATAAATTTCACATTCTTGTCATTGATGAATTGTTGGATGAATTACATGGAGCAATTTACTTCACCTAGCTAGATCTTCATTCATGATATCATCAATTTAGAATGAAGTATGAATACATTCCAAAAACAACATTCAAAACTCATGAGAGTCATTATGAATTTTGCTCATGTCTTTTGGCCTTACTAATGCACCTTCTACATTTCAAGGTTTGATGAATTCCATTTTCAAACCCTTCCTTAGAAAATTTGTGTTAGTATTTTTTGATGATATACTAATCTACAACAAGTCTTGGAAGGATCATGTTCAACATATTGACAGGGTGCTCATACTGTTGGCGGAGAAAAAATTATATGAAAAAACCTCCAAATGTTTCCTTGGAGTACAGAAGGTGGAATATTTGGGCCATATTATATTTCAGAGGGTGTTAAGGTATACCCTAACAAAATTACAGCCATTAAGGAATGGAAAATCCCTACAATCATAAATCATCTTCGAGTATTTCTTGGGTTGACAAGGTAGTATCGTAAGTTTGTTAAGAATTATGGGAGAATAGTGGAACCTCTAACATCATTGCTGAAGAAAGATGCATTTTATTGCACTCCAGAAACAACAAAGGCCTTTGAACATCTTAAGGTGGCAATGTTCCAAGCACTGGTCTTAGCTATGCCAGATTTCAAAAAAAAAATTATTGTGGAATGTGATGCTTCAGGAAATGGAATTGGTGTTGTTTTAATGCAAGAAACAAGACTCATTTCTTTTGAAAGTCATCTAATCAAAGGAAAGTATTTACGCAAACTTATTTATGAGAAGGAAATGCTGGCAATATTACATCCACTAAAGGAATGGCGACCTTACTTAATGGGAAGACACTTCAAGGTAAACACATATCATGATAGTTTTAAATACTTTTTGGAAAAAATATTATCTTTAGAATAGCAACAAAAATGGGTGACATACATGTTGGGTTATGACTTTAAAATCATCTACAAAAAAGGGAAGAAAAATGTTGTTGCAGATGCACTCTCAAGAAAGGATGAGGATGTGGAAGCATTGCTTTGTGCCATATCTATTATCCAACCTGAGTGGACAATTGAAGCAAGGGATGAATCAAAGAATGATGAAGCGGTGTGCTCACTAATTCAAAAGTTGTAGCAAGATCCAAGTACATATGATACATTTAGCTAGAAAAATGATTCATTATCGTACACAGATCATTTATACCTTTGTAAGAATTCCAAACTCAAACAAAATATTGTTTTGGAATTCCACACCTCTCCCTTAGGAGGGCACTCAGGATTTTTAAAAACTTTCCATAGGGTCAAGAAGGAATTTTTTTAAGATGGTCTTAAATCTGATATTCAGAAATTTTTGGCAGAATGTTTGGTTTGCCAACAAAATAAAGTTGAGATAGTTAAGACCCTAGGTCTTCTACAACCTTTAGCCATATCAATTCAGTGTTGGGAAGAGGTATCAATGGATTTTATCATAGGTTTACCCAGGTTTGAAGGAAAGAGTGTTATCATAGTGGTAGTTGACAGACTTACCAAGTATGCACACTTTTGTGCATTATCTCATCCTTTTAAAGCCAACACAGTTGCTATTACATTTATGAAAACAATTCAAAAGCTTCATGGAAACCTAAATATTATAGTAAGTGATAGAGATCCCATTTTCACTAGAATTTTTTGGACGGAATTATTTTCTTGTCTTGGTACTCAATTAGCTCAAAGCTCATCTTATCATACTCAATATGATGGGCAAACTGAGATACTGAACAAATTTCTGGAAGGATATCTACATTTCTTTCTATCTGACGAACAAACACAATGGGTCAAGTGGTTACCTATAGGTGAATGGTAGTATAACACTTGCTTCCATACTGTAGCAAAAATGATCCCATTTATGGCACTTTATGGACATCATCTACCATCCATCACGTCATATTTAAGAGAAAATTCTAAGGTTAAAGCAATGGAAGATCACATCGAGCTTCAACAACAAGTTCTTCAACTCTTAAAGGATAAAATCACTCTACCGCAAAATTAAATGAAACAATAGGCAGATTAGCATCACAGTGAAAGAGGTTTTGATGTAGGTGACTGGTTATTTTTACGACTACAACCATACAAACAAATGTCTCTCAGGAAAGCTAAGAAGGATAACAAATTATCACCCAAATACTACGGTCCTTACAAGGTGTTGAAAAATATTGGTATTATGGCATACAAATTGGAGATGCATTCATCTTCCCAAGTACATCCAATTTTCCATGTTTCATGCTTAAATAAAGTTATACGTGACAAGCTTCCATTTCAAATAGTGTTTCTAGAACTTGATGAAGAAGGAAAAACCATATTTGAGCCTGAAGCACTCACAGAAACAAGAACCCCATAGCTTCAAAATTGATTAATTTTAGAGTATCTCATTAAGTGGAAGAACTTACCTGATAAAGATTCCACATGGGAGGATGATAATTTTAGATAGAAGCATCCATAACTACTCAAATGCTGAGGACAACAATTTTTTGAAGGAGAGGGGCATGTTAGGTCCCTATAATACTAGTGTATCCCCCTTATTGTTATTGTTGTGCCCATGTATCCCCCATATTATTATTTTTGTATGCCATAGAAGCCCACTATTGTTATTTTTGTGCCCTTACATTATTATTTTTATGTAGGATCTGATTATATTGTGACCCCTTAGACCCCTATATATACAATGGAAGAATTGTCATTTGTATCATCCAAGAATTGTTCATTTATGTAATGTAAAGGAGGTTTCCCCCTCAAAGAGGATAATTTTTAAGTCGTCGATCTATCTATTTATGATCTAGTTGCATAACAAAGGTGAAGCTGAAACAATTTAGAGGTGATATGATTTGGAAGAAACAAAAGAGAAAATCTAGTATTTTTTAAGTTCTTTTTTGTATACATTTATGCTTCCCAATTCTTAAAAAAAATTGCATTTGAATTTCATATAGTGCACTTGACCAATGAAAGTGTCAATAATTGTAACAGTTGACATTAAGAGGGGGTGTTGAGAGAATTAATATCCCAATATCATATTTTTTCTTCTAGTTGTCATAGTTAGTTTCAATTTAGTTCAGTTAGTTGACTTTTAATTCAATTTACTCCAATTATTTAGTATTGTGTATCTCTTATGTAATTGTTGATGGTGCTAGAAGTTTGACATCACGGGGTGTCTCCCTGGTATGAAGTGTCAACTAAACCTCACATTGTTTGGATTAGGATCCCCATATGAATAATAGGTCTGACCGCCATAACTTAAAAGTTTTCCTTGGCTACAATAAATAATAGAGTATGCGCATAATCTTTGAAACAAGAAAGTTGACATTGTGAAGCATACAATTGCAATGTATATAATGTTATTTCATCGATGGAAAAGAGAAATTGTCTTTAGAAGAAAAGTAGTAGTACTATCCAAATAAAAACACACACGATCATAAAAATAATCATTAATTAACTTGCTAAAAAGTTCACATGATAACAATTATCATAAAAGCAAGTAACAATGCACATTCAACAAGATGCATATCAAGGTTAGAGAAATAATTCAGTCTCTTTAGTACGTATAAACATAAACATATACTAAAAAAATTAAAAGAAAAGTATTACAACATCCACGATACATGCATGAAAGTGCGTCGACTCTAAGAGGTTCATATATTAAGTGAAAGTTCCAGGATACATGATTACAACAATGCAACAATAGCCCCAACAATGGAACATTAAGTCACCACTTGCTCCTCCAAGGAATGATCTCTCATATGCCAAGCTAGAGAAGGCAACATGAAATGTCTTTTGCTTGAGGCATGAGGGTTTATTTATAACAATTGAGGTGAACTTTCACCTCCCATGTGACTCTTGACCTCTCTCATGGCTCTTTAGCTCTTACATGACTCTTAGACTTTCCTAATGACTTGTCATGTTCCATGTGTGACCTTTGGGTTTCTACACATTTTACATTTTCTCATTTTAGAAATTACATAATTACACTTCACCAATAATGTGGCAATAATACATGAGACAAAACAACACTCTTGTGTTAACACTTACAGGAGCCATAATTTGGTGATTGTGACATGAGACTCCATTCTAATGTATCACTCGTAAGTTCTCCTCTTTGTTTCTTGTGTTTAATCCTTCATGATACATCTAGCTTGTACGTCATCTTTACCCTCCGAAGGGTCTGGAAAAGTGTTGGAACCTTCTAAATCAATAGGAGTTGCCATCTCTCCATCATGGTTTAGAATTCCTTTACTCCTCCATGATAACATCTTTGTGTCTTATCTCCATTAGTTTCCCTCCTATAAACTTTTCTTACTAACCTCCTTGAGTATCATGTTTCCACGATAGGGTGATATCACCTGTAAATGATGTTCATTCATGACATGAAAACACCAGCCCTAAAATCACCTATTTTATCTTTATTTGCTCATGTGAAGTTGACTGTGATGAGATAGTGCAAAAGGATTAAGAGAGGAACCCAAGGATGTATAATTCACATAGTCAAGATGTAGGGAGTTGAGGACTATGCACCATGGTTACGCGATGTGTAGTCCATGAGGTAGGAATCATAGTATTTCCCATCGTAATTGCACAGTGCGCTATACTCGAGGGAGAGGATATAGTTACTACGTAGTTGAGCATAGCAAGGCTGAAGGGAGGCCCTACTACTTACTGAAAATGAACAGTGCGTAGTGGAGGGATGATTTGGTTAAGGAATTGTGTAGTTGAGCTCTGCAAAAGACAAGAGTGATAAAATCGGGCATTGTAAATACACAATGCACAGTGGTTGAGGAAGAGAATCAAAGGATTGGGTAGTTGAGCACTACAAGGGTCAAAATATGGCCCTATTAGTCATTGAGAATGCATAGTGCGCAATTCATGTAGGGTTGATCAGGATTCCACAATTGAGAAAGTGTAACCAGTAGGAAGGAATGAATGTACTCTATGGTTGCTCAATGCACAATGGAGGAGGATGTCCTCTAGGATTACACAGAGGAAAGGTATAAGTAATAAGAGGTTCATGACTAAGGCTTGGAAGTGCACAAAGTGCTCATCACTTGTCCATAGGTTGAATGTACTTGTGACTTCTACACGAAGTGAGGACATGGAAGGAATCCAAAATTGACTAACTGTGAGATCAATGAGACAAGCAAGAGCATATAGGAAGCCCCAAACACAATCACACACACATATACACCCAATAACATGATAAGAATAAATATAGTACCCAAAACCAACAAGCATACAATGAAACAACAATAAAATGATAATTATTTCCAAGTGTGACACTTAAGATGTACCTTTACGACACAATTCTCAATTGCAACCAAAAGGCATGATATGCCATAAGATCATGTCCAACACATGTTCTAATGAACAATAACATCAACTAGTACATGAGAGTGTGTTGGAGTTGCCTCTAGAAGGTGTTCCGTGATTCTCTTTAAGATGTTTGAAAACAAGCGAAAGTGACACATGCAAGAGTGAAATTGACTCATGTAAACACAAAGAAAACACAAGATACACATGGAAGAATGAAAGTAATAAGAAGAAACACTTATAAAAGATAGATCAAGAAAAAATGGCACATGTAAGGGAAAAAATAAATAAAAAGTGACACTTGCAAAAGAAAAAGTGACAAATGAGAAACTCACCCAGAAGATGGGGTATTTGCAACCATGAGTGTGAGAATTCTCTTTATACTCCAACAATGCATAGAGATCAGAAGAAAAATATGAATATAAAGATGAGATGCTGACTAGACTTTATGCTAAGGAGAACATACATGCAATTAGAGTTAATATTGGTGAGTGCACTTAGTGCATGTTTAGAAACTAGGAGCCAAGAGTGAATTTTATAACTTGAATAAACCACTCTTACTATCAAATAAGAGAGTGAAACCACAAATTTGGAAAGGATTCCCTTACAGGTAACACTGTTAATAATGATTGTGCAATCTTTATCTCTAGGAACTATGTGAGCACTAATAGAAAGGACTATGCAAGTAATGTTCACAAGGACTACACAATAACTATCTCTAGAAACTACATAGTTACTGTCATTAGGTAGTACATAGCCATTCTCATAAAGAACTATGAAAGGTCTATCATCAAGCATTGTGCAATGCTTGAGTTCCAAGGGTACAATTGACTGTGAGGCTTGCTTGAAATAAGTGTGCTTGTGAAGATATGAAGGAGATGGAGATGCGAGAGAAAGTGATTCGACACTTAGAATTCTTAAACGATGACTTGAAAAGTTGAAAAACATCACAAAGCACAACCTTAATTACTTCAAATGAAATATGACATAACCATAAGGAGACTCCAAAATTTGGATGTTAGAAAAAGTTTGGATTTTGTTTGTCACAATGACGACACTTGGCGATTCACTGTAAGAACTCTAGCTTCTTTGTTTAGGTATAGATTTAAGTACAAGGACTCATTATTTCAGGAAGTATTGATTCACCATGTAGATCTACTAGGCTTCACCACTTACCTTGATTAAATATATAATGTCTCTTAGCCCTTTCTTAACTTAAACACAATTACAAGGCTTGCCATATCTCAATTGTTTCGATTAGGGAGAAGCATATTATATATTCACGAGTTTATGATGATCAAAGTTTTAGTTTCATCTCTGGTGTTGATCGACTGCAAACAAGTGTGTTTAACACCTGATAGAGTCACTTTTAGAAAACACAAGCATTCCTTCACTATCAGCGAGCCTGTTTAATACCTTGGAAAAGTTGCATAATTCACATCTCTGCATAGGGAGCCTTTCTTTTCTTTCATCCCTTATTTTATTTTAAATATGATCATTCAAATTTCTATCAACTTTTTATCACCAGGGTGGAAGAGGGATCCTGACTTATTGAGAGCAAGAGATGTTGTTCCTTTTACAGAGACTCTTATTTACCTCTGAAATTGGTGTTATCACTTTCAATTTTCTCCTTTAGCTTCTCTAATCAATAGGATTGGTAGGCGTAAACACCATCTAATTACAAGGCCATGTTAGGAATGAATATCCTAAAATAGATATGGGCCTTATAGTTCCACCAAAGGATTTTCTATTCGGAATGAATCGTATTTTCCATCCAGACATCATTGAATTTTAAAGATATGTAAACCCTAGAAAATAAGGGGATCACAGACTATCCAAAAATTGTTCATTATCACAATTTCTCTTTTTACCCTTCACTCCATGGTTCTCTTTGAGCCAAACAAAGCATTTTTCATGCACAATCTTATTAAAAAAAGACAAAATAAAAGGGACAAAATATAACAAGCAAGACAAAAAGCAAAAAAGGAAACAAAGAAAATATAAAAATGAAAATGAAAAAGAGAATGCAAGGATGGTGCAATGTAAAAGGAAAATCAAAATGCGCCTAAGCCTAAACCTAACCTAACTTGCTATAATTTCAGGGCTAAGTGAAGTGAACTTTCCAATGCAACCACAAAATATGTTCCAAACCAGTGATTTGAAAGATATGAATGATTAATAGCCGAATAAAATAATGTACAAAAATAAAAATGTTTACTTGGATTACCGGTACATGAGGATGAAGGTCAAGGTTGTAAGAATAAAGGTGTTCTTTGAAAGCTTTCTCTATCCAACCTGCAAATTTACTACAATATATAGGATGATAAACATGAATACCTTGAAGGCATTTCTCAAACATACACCCATTAAGTTCAAGATGTCATTGGAACTTATTATTAACAACCAAACTCGTCAAATGTGATTCCTCTAACTAGTCAAAAATTGGATCATAAAGACAACCAACTCTAAAAGATTGAAATGTGTGCAAAGATAAATATTCAAATATAAAATCCATACCATGAGAAAGATGAGGCAAAGAAAACATAAACCAATCTTTCTCAGACACTTTATCAAGACTATGAGGACCTGATATAACCATATGCATAGGCTAAAGTGCCCCATGTCCTTAACAAGTGTCTAAGTGATCAAGAGATGAATCAAATATATATCGATAATTGTCATTAGATAAGTTAATGGGAAAATAATTAAGGGAATGACAACTGTTAAGGCTGGCATGTTGATAAAATCTGATAGTTAACGCATGAGATGTTCCATTATTAAAATATAGGGATGTGTTAATGTGAGAGACTTCTCAAACATTTTGAACTAGAAAATTTTCCTCCTCACATGACAATGCTTGAAAATTATTGATTCCTCTTTTCTAGTGTAGGAGATTATTACTTTGCATCTGATTATAGACTGAAGAAAAAAGATAAAAGTCGATAGGATTAACACTAATTATTGGTAAAGAAAAGTTAGTTAGGAGATAAAGAATAATGAAACTAGGCTGACAAAAGATTAGATGTGTGTCAAATCAGACAAGAGGATAGGATTATTGATTCCTCTTTTCTAGTGTAGGAGATTATTACTTTTCATTTGATTATAGACTGAAGCAAAAAGATAAAAGTCAATAGGATTAACACTAATTATTGGTAAAGAAAAGTTAGTTAGGAAACAAAGAATAATGAAACCAGCCTGACAAAAGATTAGATGTGTGTGCCAAAATTAATATCAACTTGAGGAGTTACATCCTCCAAATGGTTCAAGAACTCGCTAACACTCAAGAGGATTAATTGTGCTATGAAAATAATCAACTTCATAACATACACTAGAAATATAAGAAGTAAAACATTGATTATAGGATTTGAAAGGAGGAAGTATTTTATCTGATAATTATATTTATTTTGATAATCAAAATAATAGGCTTTAAAGTTGTGTGCATGCGCAAAAGGTATCCTATCCAACCCTAGGTATGATTCAAGATATTCACAAAAATATTTTATCTGATAAAAAAAATTATCTTGAGGATTAAGAGAATCAAATTTAAAATGTTGAGAATCCTTCAATAGTGAGCTCGCATCTAATCAAATAATGCTAAGGCAATAATTAAGCAAGAAAATATGGATCCAATCTAGTTTGGGGATCTCATTAACAGCACGAGAACTTGACATAACCATCAACAAGAGTTGAAGTGCCTCGACTTCCTGAAAAGTCCCTGAACTTTCAGATGATAGATCATCAAATTTGGGTGGATTAAAAATATCTACAAGTAGACACACACGACTATCACTGATTGCCTCAATGAAAGCATTGTTAATGCCACCGACATGATCAAATTTAAGATTTAACATACCGAACTCTTCATGGATAAAGAATCTAGATGAATCAGTCATAGGGCTTCCTTGAACATCTATAACATCTTCCTCCTTACCTATGAAATATTGATAATTAAAAAAATCATGAACAATGAATTCAACCTTTACATCTTTTGTGAAACCACACTATCCTATACATGATTATAGTCAAAGCCAACAAAGTAAATATCTAAAGGATTGAAAGAAATTGTTGATGTACTAGGCTCATCAAATACATCTAGGTACAATGAATAATGTGCTAAAGATGAGGAAAGATGAAAAAGCTCAGTAGGAGAGACCTCTCTAACAACTGAATTTGATCCTAAATTCAATTTTCTAATATTCATATCAACTTGCAACAACAATGGATCAATATGAATGTTATGCTCCACATGATCATTTGAACATTCACTGTCACCCATGACACTACCTTGGTGATAGTGGGGAGGTGAATGCAAGATAATATCATGAGGAAGCTGAATATTAATTAAATAAACATAATTTTCGTAGGCATAATGGCCAAATAATGGTATACCAATGTGATTTTAGGATTGACATTTCTCTTCTTCAAATGGGTATATTAAAGCTTCAAATCTTGATAATTTGATTCTTCTATTTTATATCTGACGATGTATGGACAAGAGGAATTTCAATATCATCCTAAACTAAAAGGTTATCCCAATCCAAAACAAGAGTTTGAAAACTACAAGAAGGTTGCTCAACAATTAGATTGAAGCCTTGCAAATGCATGTCTCCTTGATTAAGTAAAATATCATCCAATGTAGTTTGACATTCATCGCTTCTTATATCAGCATAAAAATGAAGCAGAAACATGAATGTCAAGGTGATGGTGGTCCAAGGTTTCTATTTGAGTAAGGATTTGTAGATCATTAGACTAGTTATAAGGATCACAGTATGATTAATCATCATTTTGACATGGAGGAATTTAAAAGAGGGGATAAATATAGAAATTTTTTTCACTCTTTTTCTCTTGTACTTGTGAAATATAGCCACCTTGTACCTAATCACCATGTGAACTAAAAAATTTAGAATTAAAAGAATCTGGAGAAATTACAGGAGGAGAACAACTATTGAGAGAATAAAGGTACAAAGGGTCACGTGGTGTAAACAATATAGGATGACAAGTATCCATTGAAGAAACACTACTTCCAATTGAATCAGATTCAAGATTAAAATTATCCATGTTAGTGTTATCTTGAATAATTAAGGGATTATATTCAATGGAATCATGAGAACCATGAAAGCTTCTTTGAATGAAAATTAATTCATGGGAAGAAGATGAATATTGGAAAAATAGATCAGCAATTTGGTTTTCATGTTTCACAACTCCAAATTGAGAATGAGGTACCCCTTTGTTTGGTAATGAGAAAGGAGGAGGACAAGGAATAAATGGGCTAATAATTCCTCCTCTAAGAATTTAGGTACCTCATGATTGAAAAAAGTTGGAAGAGAAATATCATCAAGAGAATATGATTCAAATTATTTCATAGAGATTATAACCAAATGCTAAACCTTCTCACTCATGAAATCCAAATCCACATCTTCTTTGGAAAATTCATAGCAAAGGTGAAGAAATCAATCAGGAAAATCCTCTAATGATTCATCGATTTACATTCTAATATGATTTATCCTTTTATATACATCATGATAATTATACTTATCAAAAGCTTCATGAATCTCCTCAATACGTTTCTCAAATGAATGAATAGAAGTTGCTGGTAATGTATGAGAACAAAGCTTAACATGACCTTCATGTGTGAGGGTAAACAATTTAACCTAAGCATCATTGCAATGTATTCCATTACGAAGGAAACAATTGAAGAATAAAAGCATATGCCCAAGCATGGTTGTTGGACCCTTTTCATAAAACTTGAGATGTGACAATTTATGAATGATTTCCATGGGGATTCTAAGATTTTCTCTATTAGAAAGGTATCCCAGGATTATGGTCTGGGAAGAAGCCATTGAAGATAAGAGATTCAAACCAGACTTAATGGGCTCAAATAGGCATCTAGTCCTCCTTCTAGTGCCACTTCTTGATAGTGCTATAATTCATCCAGCACAGGGGGTTTCCCCAATATGAAGTCCCAAGTAGACCTCACACCATTGGAAGTAGGAGCCCCATTGAGATAATAGGCCTGGCTGCCATAACTTAAAATTTTTCCTTCACTGCAATAAATAGCATAAGGGAGTATGCACATAACCTTTGAAACAAGCAAGTAAGTTGACACTATGAAGCATATGATTGCAATGTATATAAGGTTCTTTCATTGACTTAAAAGAGAAAGTGAGTCTTTAGAAGAAAAGTAATAGTAATATCCTAATCAAGACACATAAAAGCATACAAAGAATTGTTAATTAACCTGAAAAATAGTTCACATGGTAACAATGATCGTAAAAGCAAGTGACAATGCACATTCAACAAGATGTATACCAAAGCCAATGAAATAGTTAATATTTTGTAGTATGTATGAACATAAACATACACAACAAACATTACAAGAATAGTCTTACAAAATCCACGATATATGCATGAAAGTGAACTAGATTGAGAGCTTCATATATTAAGTGAACATTCCAAGATACACAATTAGAACGATGCAACACTAGCCCCAATAGTGGAACATTAAGTCACCACTTACTTCTCCAAAGAATGATCTTCCCTCCTGTGCCAAGCTAGAGGAGCAAAGGTGAAATGTCGTTAAATTGAGGCATGCGGGTTTATTTATAACAATCAAGGTGACCTTTCACCTCCCATGTGACTCTTGATCTCCCTCATGACTCTTGAGCTCTTGCATGACTCTTAGAATTTTCTAGTGACTCTTCATGTTCCATTTGTGACCCATGGGATTCCAAACATTTTACATTTCCTCATTTTCAAAATTAAATAATTACATTTCTCCAATAATGTGGCAGTAATACATGCAACAAAAAAACCCACTTGCATTGTCACATTGCAATGTTGTTTTTGGTTCGTTGCATTGAAATGTTGATTTGTTTGTTTGCCACAATGTGAAATTGATTTTATGTTTGTCACATTGCAACATTGATTTTTGATTTGTCATAATGTGACATTTATTTTTGTTTGCCTTGATGCGACTTGATTCTTTTTCCATGTTGGATATGCTTCATTGTTGAAAAAGGTTATAAAATTATATTAAAAATTAAATATTAATTAAACATTAAACCTTATCTATTACAAACCTTAAAGCTTTTTAAATATAAACTTTAAACCTTATTCATAAACTATAATATTTAGCTATGAATCGGGTCATAAATATAGTAAATAGTACTTTATATTGAGTTTGATATATAGAAATAGTTGAAGATGGTCAATAAATCTTTAAACCTAATTAATCTAGGTCAATCTAGTAAATCTAGGTCAACTTAATTGTCATGTTCCCATTTTTATTTTCCTCTATAGTATATCTAGGATGGGTTTCTAAGGTATGTGATGTCTAGGCCGTAGGAGTAGGATTACATCATCTGAGGTCCCGAAGAAGTTTTGATGAGTTTTTATGGGGTATGATGACATTCGCTTGGCATATTCTGTTGCATTTCGACAACTTTCAAAAATTAGCATTATTATGGGGCCTAACTTAATTAATTATGCTCAAGGTGGCATTATGGGAATATTATTTGATGGAACACCTTGAAGTTTAATAGCTCATTGGAACCAGAACGATAATATATACATGATGGGATGCTAAGAAGAGACTTCTAGTGGCTGGAGAGAGTATGGTGGACGATTTTCCATTTTCCTTAATTAAAAATGATTTTAATTAGTCATTTAGTCAATGAAAAATAATTAATTGGAGGAAAAGATTCAAAAGTGACTTAAGTGAAATAAAATAAAATTAAAAGGTCACTTAAGATAAAGTTAATGGAGGAGCTTCTAGAACAATAAAAAAATAAAAAAATAAGTTGCTTCTTTAGGTTTGGAGATCTATCCATTAGATCTATAAAAGAGGAGGAGGAGGTCATTTAGAGACATATTGGATTTGTGTATTGTCTTTGTAGTGAGGTTTTGAGAACCCCGTTTTCATTTTTAGTAGTATCCCCAAGGTAGAAGCCCTCAAGTGATTCAGTGAGAGTGGGTGAGCACCCATCTCTTCCCTTGGTGGATCCATTCAGGATTCATAGGTTGTAATTTATTGATTTTTAGGTTTTTTTTTTTTGGATGCCAATTGCGACATTATTGCATATCTCTTTGGGGCCATCTTTTCAGCCATATTCCTACTCTTGTACCAACTTATTTACATATTAATAAAATATGGCGAAGATATTCTGCATGGTTATATTGTTTATTATCGAGTTGCTTATTCTATTTCCTATTTTTGTTGTAAATTTTGTGGTTTAATTTGTGCAAGGTGTTTATGGTGTTCATGACATAAATTTTGGAAGCTATTTTCTATAAATTTTATATTTTGGACATTATAGTGGTATCAGAGTTGGTTTGCTTACCAACTTGAGGGTTTTAATTCTAGAGTATTTGAAGGTTTATATTGGAGGTTCCAAAAGAAAATTATTTCCAAAGGAAGTAATATTATATTCTTCTATTTGTCAGAGCTGCCATTTTGTTGCAGTAAAATATATTTTGTTGGAGAAATCAGCTATCTCTCTAGATTAATGTTTTTTAATCTATTTATTAGAGGATAATTGTTGCAAGTGTGTCAATTTTTTTATTTATTACCATACCATATTTATTGTAGGTGAATTTACAGTAATTCACAAGTGCCAAAGTGACACATACTGCGAGAGCCATATTTGTCTATTTTATTGGTCCAAACTTATTTTGTGAAACTAAATTCATTTTGCTGCGCTGAAATTATTTTACTGGGCCAAAATTATTTTGTTGGGTCGAATTTACCTTTTTGGACCAAGATTATTATGCTAGGAAAAAATTATTTTACTCGGCAATATTTATTTTGTTGCGTTGAATCTATCGTTTTGGACCAAGATTATTATGCTGGGCCAAATTTGTTGTGCCCAATTTCTCTTGATGGATGCAATTATTTTATTGGGCTGAGTTTATCTTTCATGCCAAATTTTTCTTGTCGGGTTCAATTTCTCTTGTTGGGTCAAATTATTTTGTAGCAGTTGAATTTATTAGAGCTGAGTTTAATTTCCATAGCTCAATTTTCTATTGGAGCCAATTTTATTTTCCGAAGCTAGATTATTTAGTGGAGCTGAATTCATTTGTTAAAACTCAAATTTATCTATTCGGATTAGATTATCTATTGCGGCCAAGTTCATTTCCAGGAGCTAATTTATTGTTGGAGTAAAAATTTTATGTGCTAAGGAGCCACTAGTTGCCAGGAAGAAGAATATTAAGGTTCTTGATTTGATATATTGTTTGTATTCTTTTTTATCACATTAATATTTATCTTGAAGTTTCTAATCTTGCTCTTAAAGTGTTCGAAGAAATGTCTTCTCATGAATTGTTTGACAAAATGCATTAACTAAAATTTTATATTTTGTTGGGACTGAGAAACTCACACTCAATTGGGGCTTTCCAGAGTAGTTGAAATTTGTCCAAGGTTTTTCTAGGTTTTATGAGAGGAGTCTATGGTTAAAATTTCAATTTTTTTGGACAATATTCAGGGTATAAATCAACATTCCTTCAACATTTCATTTTATTGGTAAGTTGGGTGATTCACACCACTCAGTGGGGTTGATTTTGACCTGGAGTTAAGCCAAATCATTTATGGTTTTTGATGGTTTTCTTGTGAGGAGCTCCAAGTTGAATTTTCATAATTTTCTAAGTAGTTTGAGGGTGGAAACTTTGATTATTCATCAGTCGGAGAAACAATATTTTTGGGCAATGTATGCTACCTGTTTGGGCCATTTCTAACACTTGGGTTGACTTCATTTTACCTGTATTTTTCATACATGCAGTGTGGTATTAAGGTCATTTGAGCATTATAATTCTCTCAGGCATTTTCCTCTTATACTTATTTATGTTGCAATTGGTTCCACTTCAACTGTAAGATGTTTGACAAAAGTATTACTTGCTAACTATTTGTTAAATTTTCCCAAAGAAATTATTTAATATTTGCTAAGTTAGTGAGAGTGTATGGTGAGTCAACATGAGGTGTTCATATTTGTACTTTTATTTAATTGTTGGGTATTTCTTAAAGTGAGAGGCCTTTCTCTTGAGTCAACTACTGTTATGTAATTTTGTTGTTGCTATCAGTCAAAGTCATGCATAAAATAGCTTTATGTACTTGTCATTCTTCACCTAAAACATGGCTCAAAACTTCATAAATTCCCTTTACAAATTAATAGCAAAAATCAACAGATCCCTTTCTAAGGAAATACTTACTTGGCTATAACAAGAGCAACCATGAAAAATCATGAATTGGGGCCCAAAATTTAAGGACTTGGCACAAATTTAAGATGTATGGGGGTTACTATAAAATGCCTTCTCAAACTAGAAGAAATTGCTTCACTCCTCTCCAAGGTGCATTAGTTAGATGTGAAGATCTTGATTTGGGCTCTAAACCCAACTATGCTTTCTCTCATACAACACAAGTTTTTGGAACATCCTTGTGTAGGGGTCAAACTTCCAGTTGCTTCTTGTATTAGTGGTATCATGATGTTGATTGCACCTATACCTCTTTATGGTGATGATATAATGAGGAGAGTCTTCAGATTGATAGTGGATAATTTTCAGGATTTGGATAACAATGAGGGTCTCACCTTTGGGAAGAAGCTTAATATTCTAGAAGTCATGGCCTTGGTTAGACCTTATGACCTCATGTTTGAACCAGAGTGTGATGACTTTATCTTGCAGATGTTCCAATGTGTCTTTAGTATTAGGAAACATCATCTTGACACAGTTATAACACACATGCAATCCATTTTGTCGTCATGTATGGAAGGTTATGATGCCATTTGCACGAGGTTGCACTCTAGATTGCTAGCCATTTGGAGGAGAGAACAATTAGTCTCACCTGCTACTTATGAACTAGTCGGAAGTTTGGTTAAGCAGAACATTGGTCTTTTTAGGAGAGGATTGACCTGGGAGGAGTTGTGAAGGATTGGTGGTGACCAACCATGCAACAAGAATGAGATGAGGATTAAGGTTCTTTGCTTCATCTGCAAGGAACCTTGGGGACCTGAACACTCATGCTTGAGTGATGGAGAGGAGATGATAGGGGTAGAGAAGGAGGAGATTATTTCTAACTTCTAGGATGGGGATTCTTCTTTGGATGAGTCCATAAGTTCATACGAGGATGCCTCTGAGGAGCTTGAGCAATCATGTGGATTTTCTTACAACAGGGTAGATTTTGATTCAGGTGTTTATCGTGAGTAGTCACTAGACCCTATGGGATACATTCAGGGTGATGAGTCACCATTGATGATTTAGCATGAGAAGCATATGGTGGAGCATGAGTCACCTGAGGAGGAGCATATGCACAATATGCATGATGAGCCTTTTGTGGAGAGCTATTTGGAGGTTCATGTTGAGCCCATGATAAAGGAGGATGCTCAACCATATTTTGCACCAGGCATTGATGAGGAGCAGATAGATGCACACACAACTAGCAGAATTGTAGGATTTATAGACACTTGTCATAAGGGGGTGCTAGAGTCTTACATCATAGTTTCCCAGGAGGTTGGTAGACTGGAGGAGCATGGGGATCCCTATCAGATGAGGGAGATCATGGTGAATCCATATTTTGGTATACCCATTGATGAGGTCCAAAAATATGTAACAATAGCGACAAAATATACAACATATTTAGGAAGCAACCCTCTCTAGCAGTACATAAACAAGGCTTGCAACATAACTTTCCCACTTTGGCTAATTATAGGGAGAGGGGCAGGATTTCTTGGACATATCTTTTTGATGGACTTGACAGAGCAACATAAGTTGAGCATGGACCAATGGGAACATAGTAGATTTGTTCCCCACATGGGTATCCATGCATTTGATTCTTTCCACGGGGTAGATTGGCGGGAGATCATGAGTTGGTATCCTCTTGATGGAATGTTATTCTTAGTCAGGAGTGTGATACAACAAGGGCTCTTAGACATAGGGGAAACTACATGCCCATTTAGTAGTTAGCCATAGGTTGGTTGTCCATAAACATTCCTTCCCAACATCAACATAGTGGGGTTGAACTTGGTTTACGCCAAGGGTTGGACTGGAGAGAGGTGATGAGTTGGTATTCTACTTGTGGAATCTATGGCCAGAGACAAAGCATAGTCAGGTCTATGGGATTTGGGCAACAATTGGCCATGGTGGCATTGGGAACTAGGTGGATATACTAGTAGCAGGATGAGTCAATGATGGGCTTGGGATCCAGCAATTGAGAGATCCAATCATGTTTGGATTGCTTCAAGGCATGATGTGGACTAGTGGTTCATAATGGATCCTCGTAGCAATTTCTAGATATCTCTACAGTGGACAGGTGTGGATTACTTGAGGGTAATAAATCATAAGGCGAGTGGATTTTTTATGTCCCCATTTTTATTTTCTCCTATAGTACAACTAGGATGGGTTTCCAGGGTATGTGATGGTCAGGCCAAAGGAGAAGAATTACATCATTAGGGGTCATGGAGAAGTTTTGAGGATCTTTTATGGGATCTAATGACATTCACTTGACATATTCCATCATTTGCACAACCTGCCTTTCATTTTGTTGCATTTCGACAACTTTAAAAATTAGCATTATTATGGGGCCTAATTTCATTAATTATGCTTGAGGTGGCATTCTGGGAAGATTATTTGATGGAGCACCTCAGTGTATTAGCTTGTTGGAAGCATAACAAGAAGATCTATAGGATGGGATGCTGAGAAGTGACTTCCGGTGGCTAGAGAGAGTATGGGGGGAGATTTACCATTTTCCTTAATTAAAAATGACTTTAATTAGTCATTTAGTTAAGGAAAAATAATTAATTGGAGGAAAAGACTCAAAAGTGACTTAAGTGAAATAAAATAAAATTAAAAGGTCACTTTAGATAAAGTCAATGGAGGAGCTTCTAGAATAATAATAAAAAATAAAAAAATAAGTTGCTTCTAGAGGATTGGAGATTTATCCATTAGATCTATAAAAGAGGAGGAGTACATTTGGAGACTTGGATTTATGTATTGTCTTTGTGGTGAGGTTTTGAGAACCTAGTTCTCTACTTTAGCAGTAGCCCTGAGACGTAAACCCTCGGGTGATTTAATGGGAGTGGGTGAGCACCCATCTCGTACCTTGGTGGATCCATTTAGGATTCATAGGTTGCAGTTTATTCATTTTCAGTTTGTTTTCGAGGTCAGTTGCGACATTATTGCAGATCTATTAGGGGCCATCATCTCAGCCATATTCTTTCTCTTGTATTAGCTTATTTACATATTAATAAAATAAGGTTGAGATGTTTTGCATGATTGTATTGTCTATTATTTAGTTGCATATACTATTTCCCCTGTTTGTTGTAAATTTTGTGCTTTAATTTGTGGAAATCGTTTATGGTGTTGAAACCATAACTTTCTGAAGTTATTTTCTGCAAATTTTATATTTGGGACATTGCATTAGCAAACTAAGGGCAGAGGTTTACTAAGGATATTTATGGTCAACTATGTTTGATGTTGACTATAATTGAAGTATGTTGATTGTTAAACATATTCAAACATAGTCAAACACATTAGTAATGTGGTTGGCTAGGTTTGTAATGTTGAATTGCGAAGTTAGATAAATTGCAATGTAATGTAACATTAGAACAATAACTGCTACATTGCAATATTGGATAAATTTTTGTACCATTGTGACATCTCAAGTTGTTTGATTATTAATAATAATTAATAATATTAATAGGTGGTCATGTTTGACCGAAGTTGAAGAGTGTCAACTGCCAAACATAGTCAAACATAGTCAAAGATAGTTGATCACATTATTAAATTTGGTTGACTATTATTGACAATGTCTGACTACTAATGTTAACAAATAATAATAACATGCAATTATGTTTGATCGAAGTTGAAGAGTGTTGACTGATAAACATTGGCAAACATGGTTTGACTATGATTGACCATGGTTTGACTATGATTGACCATGGTTTGACTATGTTCAACCATAGTTGAATATGATTGATTATAGTTGACAATGGTTTGAATATGGTTTGACTATGGTTGACCATGATTTGACTATTGTTACCATTGCAATGGTGGTTATTGATTGTTAACCATGGCATGACAATGTTTAATCCAGACCATCCGCTTTAGGCATATATGGTCACCCATGGCCATCTAATATGGTTTACTATGATTCGTTGTAGATCACATAAATATAGACCATTATGCCCATAGTAAGTATGGTTCACCATAGTAGTCATGATGACTATGATACCCAGTTGACTTAAATAACCATATCAACAATATTCAATCATAATTAACATGCGTAAATTAATTTATAATTAAAACATTGTAAATGTATAGATAAATATTTATTAATATATCATTAATATTATTATTAACTCTTATTAATGTTATTTAAAATCTTATATAAATGTTATTGGCTATTTATATATATATATATATTCTTCTCATAATTAAATATTAATATATTAATTTGTGTATTAAGTAAATATTATAAATGAATAACTATATTTTTAATTGGTATCTCACATTTTACAATATTTACATAGGTAAATATTTAAATATGAATAATGTAAAATTTAAAAATTATAGTAAATTATTAGTTTAAAATTTCACTTATAAATTATGAATAATTTTTTATAAAATATAATAAAAATGTTATCATTAACTAAATTTTATATAAGTATAATTTTAATAATATTTTTTATAAAATGCCGTTGAATCAATGCATATTTCAATAACATGATACATCACACATTCTTATCATCTCAAGATTAAGTTAACATTGATATCTTCCTTGTGATTGAATTGAGTTTTTTCCAAACGTTGATGATTGTTTTTTAAGTGAGAAGGTTATTAATTTAAGTCGTCGATTTAAAATGTTTCAAAACTTTTTAAAATGTTAAATCAATTTATACATTGAAAGTTACCCTTTAAAAGCCAAATAAGTTCACTAAATTCACATCACCTTATAAAAAAAATCGTTCTATTTTATCTTATCATATAAATTTTAAACAAATCCTCAACTTCACGGGAATCTCGTTAAAAAAAATATGGTTATTTTTAAATACACTAAAATCCAATCAAATTTATGCCTTCGTATATAATCAAATTCCAACCATTATAAAAAAAGAATAACATGGTTCCGCATATAACTTCATAACCTTTACAGTATACGGCGGTATAATCATCCATTTGTCAACTATTAAACAATTCCTTGTTATAGTTAGTTTTAGTTCAGTTCAGTTAGTTTATTTATTTATCAATATTTGTTTGTGTAATTTATTTAGTTGTTATCTCAGAATGAGAAGAAAAGTTTAATCTATTTTTATTTTTGTGAACAATAGTTGTCTGTCATGGTATTGAAGCTCAAAATTACATAAGATTCTTTGAAAATAGTAATAAATTCTGAAAAGTTATATAAGAATTTTTGAGAGTAGCATTTAAAATTGCAGTAGTTTAATGATTATGTTTTTTTGGTTAAGTTATGAAAACTCTGGTCATATTTCGAAAAAAAAATTTGGTAGGGATTTTTGTAAAACTAAGTAAAAGCTATTAAAATTCATAATTTTAAGAGCTTTAGAAGTTTTTGATGGTGCTCAATCCATTTCCACCATCAAAAACATGATTCAAATACTGTCTCTACAATTTTTTTGAAATTTTTTTACCTGGATTCTAACCACTTTTAACCACTGCTTTTTAACAACCACTTTTGATTGTCAAAATAATTCCCATCATAAACAACTTTCTTTGACAGTTGTGTGTTCGTACAGCACAAACAAACAACTCCTTTGAAATTTGTGTGTTCGTACAGCACAAACATTAGAAAAGGACAATTAAATCAAGAGAAGGAGAAGCCACGTATTTTGTAAAACCGTGATTGTTGACCATGGCATCCCAGAAGAAAAACATAGTGCATCGTCATCAGACTTCAGAAGCTAAACACAGTGCGTCGTCATCACAGCCAAGAAGTAGAAGGTGTGACTATCTTCGTCCAGACTTGCAGCACACGATTCCTATTAACATGTCGCGGGGCTCTGCATCGATAAATGTGTCGGCCATCACATTCATAAGGGACGTCATCGTTAACTGCAATCTCTACGATATTTGAATCAATGTGAATAGGTACCCCAGATTTCTTAGACCTTGTGTTGAATACAGTGCAATGTCCCATTACGCAAAAGTTCAAGGCAAGCGTAAAGAAAGTTTGACTTGAAAGTTTTTTTTATTCAAGAATATTAAAGACTAAGACTTTCTGTTTGAAATATTCGTTCCTCGTTGATATTATAAAAATAGTTTTTTTAAGAATAGTTTTTTCTTAAAAGAAGAAGAAGAGGATATTAAATTTTTCTTTAAAGTTCTATTAAAAAAAGGCCGAGGTTTATTTATAAAGAAGAAAAAGGTCATACATATTTAGTCGAGGATTTTTAAAAGTTTTTATTTTTTATTTTTGTAAGTGGGAGGTGTGGAGTTTTCAATTCTTATATAAAGTAATGAGAAGGTAGAATTGCGAAAAACTAAGAGGTTAAGAAAGTCAAAGTAATAGTAAGAGTTGTTTGAGGTTGATTTAAAAAAGTGCATAGATGTTTGTGAATTTTATTGTGTTTAGTCACAAGTGGACGATGGTTGTGAAGAATTTGCAGAAGCAAAGAGAAAGAGTACACAGATGCTCATGAATCCCACTATGCTCAGCCACAAGTAGACAATGGTTGTGAAGAATTTGCAGAAGCAGCAAAGAAAGAGCACATAGATGCTCGTGAATCCCATTGTGCTCAACCACAAATGGATGATGGTTTAATGAATCCAAAAACAAATAACACTGAAGATAGTGAAGTAGTTACTGAAGTAGTAAATGATCTAGTAGATCCAACAATTAAAATCGTTGGTCTTAACTTTGATGAAAAACCATTAACTAGTGATGAGTGGTTGCACATGATGCAACAAAAGTATCTCATTGATATGTTGTTATTTTGTGGGAGAAGTCCACTTGTGTCTAGAAACAAATTGGAAGACAACTTATTTGTAGTGGTAGAGGTTAGAAAAGAAGCAAAAAATGAAGATTATGATGCAACACTAGCAGAAGAGAAGGAAGAAGAAGAGGAAAAATCTCTCTCAGTAGAGAATAATGAAAAGAACTAATATGGCTCTTGTTGTGATTTATCATGTAAAATTAACCATGATTTTTAGTATGCAAGTGTTCATAGTAAATGGGAATTGAAATTGAAAACAAAATTGTTGATAAGTTTGATGCATGATTGAAGCTTATTAAAGAATGGATTGAGAATCCAATTGAAAATTTTGATGATAATGTCGAGCAATCCAGAAGTGAGCACTTTATTGAAGAAGAAAGTGGTGGGAATAGGCTCAAGAAGCCCGAGGTAATTTCATAATATTAACAAGCAAAGTTAAGAAGAAACTGCAGCAACTAAAGGTGAACAAACATGGAGCTTTCAGCATGAAATAAAAACTAAAAATAAAGGTTGTTAGGTCTATATAATACTAGTGTATCCCCCTTATTATTATTGTTGTGCCCATATAGCCCCCATATTGTTATTGTCGTACCCCATAAAAGCCCACTAATGTTATTGTTGTGCCCTTACATTATTATTGTTATGTAGGCTTTGATTATATTGTGACCCCCTAGACCCCTATATATACAAAGGAGGTCTTGTCATTTGTATTATCCAAGAATTGTTTAGTTATGCAATGTAAAGGATGTTTCCTCCTCGAAGAGTATAATTTTTAAGTCATTGATCTATCTATTTGTGAGCTAGTTGCATAACATTTGGTATCAGAGGTTTAGATTCTAGGGTTTCACTGCTTCAAACAGGTCATCGTGGAATTTTCATTATAACATTTTTTTTATGAAGCTTCAGAACCTAAAATTGAAACCACATGGAGCCGAAATCTTGGTGAACCTTGTATGTGAATTTCAATTCTTGTCTCGCTATATTTTCAGAGATATGATTCGAGGAAGTTAGGGTTTTTGTAGGCTCTAAAATTCCATCTCAAAGAGGTGACCTTGGGAAAATAGTCATATTTTTCTCTTTGAGCACCAAATTTAAATTTCATGAATTGTGACAGAAAGAGGATGGATTGTAGTTTTTTGGGTATCATGTTCAGGGTTGAAGGTCGAGACAGTGACACGTGAAACTCTGTACAAGCTCTCTCTACTTAACCCATCTATAATCAGGTCATCATGGGAGATTGAGCATAACTCTTTCTTGAAGAATCCAATCTCGGTCACACTTGGATTTGGAAAGAGGACTCAGAGGGATACCATAGGATGAAATTTCAGACCTTGGAGATTAGAAATTACAAGAGATATAATAGATTCAATATCGAGCTCCTACAAAGGAAGAAAAAGGTGTGTATTTTTTAAAACTTGCATATGTTCTGTTTGAAAAGTTAGTTTGAAGTGATTCAAAGGGAATAGCGAAGCACAAATATCATTAATTGATGACCCAAAGAAATAAAATGGAAACACCTTGTAAGCAACCTGAAAAGTCTACTATTATGCATGAAGAAGAGGAAGAAATGCAACATGATATATCAAAATTACGCAACCAAGTACAACAAATTTCGCTCTCACAAAAATTAACAAAAGATAAGATAGATGGTATAAAAAGGGACATGGGAGTTTTGAATGATGGTTTACAAGTAGACATGGAAACAATGATGAATGTCAAGATAGAGGGCTTGAAGGAAGGTCTGGAAAAGTTGTTAGAAGAAAGGCATCCCAGTGGTGACAAGCCAATTCATGAAAATCATGATGAAGACAAAATAAATATGTTGATGGTGCTGGACCTGCCAATATTTAGGAGATCTCCCCGGTAATAAGTCCCAACTAGACCTTAGACCATTTGGATTAGGAGTCCCAACAGTGGGTGGTAATGTAGTGCCTTGACCGTAGGAGTGCACAGAGATACATATGATAACTTTGGGCTGAAGCAAGTGTGTGTCCTTGTAGCATGTAAAGTGAGATGCATGGGGTTTCTAAAACACAACGGGGAAAAGGAGGTGTGCCCATTAGAAGCCTATAATAGTATGCAACCTAAAAGGGACACATAAACATAATGAAATCACAAGATGAAATGCGGAAGAGTCCACAAATCAAAGTGACGGTTAATCCAATAACACAAACTCAACAAGATTCATATAATTGAATACAAAGTAGTTCATAACAAAATGCGTAAGTTAAACAACATACATTGTTAAAGAAACCAGAATAGTCCAACTACAATAACAACATATCCATGAAAGCATGTTGGCTTTGTTATTATTATTATAAGTGAAAGTTCCATCCATACATACACCATTGACAACCACTAGCCCCAATATTGGAACATTATAATCAAGAACACATGCTCCTCCAAATAAGTATAATCGCTCTATGTTGTGGAGAAGCTAAGGCTTGTCACAATACTCCCAAGCCTTCTCTAAGCCAAAGCCTAGCCAATCTTGGCTCCCAAAATCCTCTTCTATGAGTTATGAGGTTCTATTTATAAAAAAGGGTGGTGTGGCCCTTAACCTTCCCCTTTGTGACTCTTTGACTACCCTCATGACTATTCAACTTCTTTACAAATAACTCATTACATTACATAGTGGCTGTTCACATTCCACTAATGACACTTGGAATTTCACTTACAAAATATTTACAACTAATATACATTTTCCACATGTACCCATGTGAGACAAAATTAGAGATAACCTAATAAGAAAAAACCCTATGACTCAGAAGTTTGGGGATATACCAACTTGGCAACTTCTACTTGATGCTTCTCAGACATGTATTGATACCAATCTTGGTGATATGCGATGACATCCCTGAACTCCTTGATGGTGTCTTTCTGATGGCGGACTCTTGCCTCCATAGCTTTTGGGTATATGGTCTTGGAACCTTTATCCAAATCATCGTGAAGCATCTGCAACATGGTGTTAACCATGACAGGACCATCAATGTGTTGGCATTATGATACCGGTGTTGTCGTTGATGGAAACTCGCTCAGAGGTATGATATAGGTGTTGTCCTTGGTGGCAACTCAATCAGATGATAGATCTTAGTACAATAGGTCAAGAGAGAGATATACGCAGGTTAACTTTGATGAACGCGTGTATACACGCGGGTGAGAAGAACAAAAGGCGCGTATACTTACACATGCAGGTTCATAGAAGGAAAGGCGCGTACATGTTGGAAAACTAAGTTTTGGTCCATGGTATTTTGGTATTGGTTCGTGGTATTTGGTCCAAAATGTTGACCCCAGGTATTGGGTCCAAGGTATTGGTTCTACATGGTTTTGGACCATGGTATTGAGATAAGCCTAAACCTATATAAGGAGAAGATCATTAGGCCAAGGGTGTAAGTGTGCGTGGTGACTATTTGATGAAGAGTGAGATCTAGTATACTGGTTATGGGTTTGAAATGCTTGGCTCGATCTGAATCAAGGAGGCTCCTTTGCGGTTGATAAAGTTGGAAATTGTGGCGAAGGTATGAGTAATTATATTTAGATCTGTACGCGGGTTCTCTCTGGTGAAAGGGCATATACACGTCGATTTGACACACTCAAGTAGTATATACATTATGAGATTTGATGTTTCAGGTTGCTGTTGGTTCTAGTGGTTGTTGCAAGGTTCTGGGCTTTGGTATGTGTTCTGGTAACTATGTTTTGATGACAAGGTTTCAGTGATTCAGTATTGGGTGATTCAAAGATTGATGATGCAGGTATAGTTGATGATTGTACTGCAGTGGTGATTATTTTGTATTTATGGATCTAGTCTGAAAATTTATGAAATGTGGTCCCTGGAAGAAAAGAGAAGGTTGTATCCTTCTGTAGGCTAGCACCTACGTAGTAGTACATCAACTAGTACAAGAGCTAAGGGGGTTGTAGCTCCCTTCGAGGAGAGTTTGGAGAACGAGAGAAGGTTGTAACCTTTTGCAAGTAGAAGCCTACGTACTGGTATAAGACTGCACCAGTACATAACCATTGTAGAAAGAAGTTTCTAATTAAAAGAAGATAGAGACAAATTGCAGCAGGTGGTTTTTACCCACATTGGGTTTGCACCTTATATCATGGTGTTCATGTGTGCTTCTTATGTGTGATTATCTGTTTTGTGCTTGTTTACTGTCTACATGCTTAATAATGTTCTGATGTACTCATTTAAGATCAAATAACTGAATCATAAGTTTACTGGATATACGCTAGTTGCATTAGACACAATTACGTATACATGCAGGTTTCCTTAACTGAAGTAGTGTATATGAATCAGAGTATGAAAATGAAATAGTGTTTGATTTGCTAATACAGATTCACCCCCCCTCTCAGTATTATTTCCAACAATTGGTATCAGAGCAGGTCCTTTAGAAGAAGCTTGATTGCTTGAAGGAAAGATCCATCAGAATGGGTAATCAAGAAAGAGAGGCATCCATCAGGCCACCAATCTTTGATGGGAGCAACTTTGTCTACTCAAAGATAAGAACCATAGCATATCTACAGTTTCTTGGAATGGATGTTTGGGGAATCGTGGAAGGAGGATACACATATCCATTAGCAATTCCTACAGATACAACAGAGAGAAAGCAATATGAACTCAATGCCAAAGTGGTTATTGTCTTATTGGGAAGTTTGTCACAATCAGAATTTGTCAAGGTCATGAAGTTCAAATCAGCTAAAGAAATATGGGACAAAATCATTCTAAGCTATGAAGGAGATGAACAGGTAAAATGAGCAAAGCTTCAAACTCTCAGAATACGGTATGAAAATCTTAAGATGCATGGTAATGAAAGCATAGATAATTACTTCCTGCGTATAGATGAGATTGTCAATTTTATGAGGAATCTGGGTGAAGAATTTAAGGAAGTTGTCTTTGTTGAAAAGGTTTTAAGATCCCTGTCTACTAAATTTGATTCCAAAGTTTCTGCCATAGAAAAGAAGGAGGATCTGTAGAAAATCACTATGACGCATCTTCACGGAATCTTAACTGCTTTTGAGATGAGAAAAGGAGGACCATCAGATATGAGAGAAGCCGCATTCGAAATGTCAGCAAATGAATCAGGATACATTTCATAAGGAGAATATGAGGTAAATTTTGTCAAGAATCTCGAACAGGGATCTAGAAGGTTCAAAGGTAAGCTACCTTTCAAATGCTTTTCATGTGGTAGAGTTGGTCACTATGCTACTAAATGCCCTCATAACAAAGGAAAGATGTGAAGAATGTAATAGAAGTTATTATACCCATGATAAAAGTAATGGGTCATCCAATAGTGATGAAGACATTATACTTCTCATGGCATATGAAAATAAGGATGTGGAACCAGAAGAAGTTACCAGATTAAAAGAACAATTAGAGTCAGTAACCAAAGTAAGGGAGCAATTGCAGGATATAGTAAAAGATCAAAGCATAACAATTCAGAGACATGAATTGAAGATCCTGTCTCTAAAAGAAGATCTTAAAGAATCAAAAAAGTAGAATGAAGAAGCTCTTGAAGAACAGGAACATGAAGTGATCGAATTAAGGCAACAAGTGGAAGAAGGAAGAAAAGCTGAGGAAAACATAAGGAAGCAGTATCTGGAAAAGGAAGAACAACATTAGGTTGAGGTAAATATCTTAAAAAGAAAATTAGAAGAAAAGGATAAACTGTTACGATTTCAAGATAGTACTAATATTTTGGATGACATTATTAGTAGTCAAAGATACCCTACTATCAAACCAGGTCTTGGATTTTATGAATCTGTTGAAGGTGAATCTAGCTCACAAGGTGAGGCAAGGAACTCTAATGAGAATTCTGAAATGCTCAACAAGCAGATGAGAGGACAATCTCATCAACAACCAAGGAAAGAAATTCCTCAAAGAAAATCCTTTACTCCTAACTATGGAAGTAATAGACGATTATTTCCTCCATTGAATAATGCTGAATGTTATGTATGTCATAATCTTGGACATGTTGCAGCTAGATGCAGAAGTAGAATGGTTCAAGACCATCACACAAGATCATCACATTCCAGATACTTCAAAGGATATTGTTTTGCTTGCAATATGTTTTGCCACAAAGTAATTGATTGCAATAGAAGGAACATGAAACATGTAAGATGTTATGCATGTAAAAAGTTTTGACATAATGTAAGGGAATGCAGGAGCAAAATTCAAACTCCAAAGCAAGAGGATTATACATCATCACAATTCCAGGTATTGAAGAAGACAAAATTAGAGACAGAAAGGTGTGACATAACTCAGTTAGCTGACATAACAGACACAGGGGAAACTGAAAGTGTAGACCTTCAGTATTCCATCTTGCATACGTTGATATAATAATTGTAAGTCGCGTATATATGCGAATCATAGGCTGCATAGTTGCGTATATGGAGTTCTAAAGAAAAGCAGTAGAAAAGACTCTGGAAATGGTTCGGCCGTAGTATATGATGGTTGGCACAAGGTCAGGGGGAGCATATGCTTTGAATAATACATTATGGTTAGAAGTCCTTGGTGATGATGCTTATTAACACATCTTGCTACTGATTGTTGATTGACCAAGAGAATGGATTGCAATTTATGATGCTTATGGTGTAGATCATATGGTGTATGATAGTTTCTAATAACTATCATGGTCATGTTTAGGTCCTTGGTCTTTGTGAGTTCATATGATGTAATTTGTTACCCCATTATGCATGGGATGGATGATGTAATGGTTCTTGTTGTTGAGTCATGTATAAACATTTGGTATATCCCCACTTGGTTGGGAGATTGATGTATAGAGTCATGTTATGCTTTTGCAGACCTTGCATGTGCTCAAGGGGAGCATGGACGGATTGGTACATCCTGGCATATACAAAGGGTGAGATCAATCAGAGATTTCAGCAAGTACTCAGGGGGAGTATAGATAGCAGAGGGAAAGAACTTCTTGGTATGACCTTTGCCCTTGATGTCAAAGGGGGAGAGTGACTTGGTGTGGTGGTTGCCATCAACTCCAAAGGGGGAGATTGTTGGCATTATGATACAGGTGTTTTCCTTGATGGCAACTCACTCAGAGGTATGATACAGGCGTTGTCCTTGGTGGCAACTCAGTCAGAGGACAGATCTTAGTACAACAGGTCAAGAGAGAGATGTACACAGGTTAACCTTGATGAAAGTGTGTATACACGTGGGTGAGAAGAACAAAAGGTGCGTATACGTACACACGCAGGTTCATAGAAGGAAAGGCGCGTACATGTTGGAAAAATAAGTTTTGGTCCATGGTATTTTGGTATTGGTCCGTGGTATTTGGTCTGAAATGTTGACCCCAGGTATTGGGTCCAAGGTATTGGTTCTACATGGTTTTAGACCATGGTATTGAGAGAAGCCTAAACCTATATAAGGAGAAGATCATTAGGCCAAGGGTGTAAGTGTGCATGGTGACTATATCATAAAGAGTGAGATCTAGTATATTGGTTATGGGTTTGAAATGCTTGGCTCAATCTGAATCAAGGAGGCTCCTATGCGGTTGATAAAGTTGGAAATTGTGGCGAAGGTATAATTAATTATCTTTAGATCTATACGCGGGTTATCTCTAGTGAAAGGGCGTATACATGCCTGTTTGACACAATCAAGTAGCATATATATTATGAGATTTGATGTTTCAGGTTGTTGTTGGTTCTAGTGATTGTTGCAGAGTTCTAGGCTTTGGTATGTGTTCTGGTAACTATGTTTTGACGACATGGTTTCAGTGATTCGATATTGGGTGATTCAGAGATTGATGATGTAGGTATAGTTGATGATTTTATTGCAGTGGTGATTATTTTCTATTTATGGATCTATTCTGAAAATTTATGAAATGTGGTCCCTGGAAGAAAAGAGAAGGTTGTAGCCTTCTGTAGGCCAGCACCTACGTACTAGTACATCAGCTAGTATAAGAGCTAAGGGGGTTGTAGCTCCCTTCCAGGAGAGTCTGGAGAACAAGAGAAGGTTGTAGCCTTCTGTAGGTAGAAGCCTGCATACTGGTATAAGACTGCACCAATACATAACCATTGTAAAAAGAAGTTTCTAATTAAAAGAAGATAGAGACGAATTGCAACAGGTGGTTTTTACCCACATTGGGTTTCCACCTTATATCATGATGTTCGTTTGTGCTTATTATGTGTGATGATTTGTTTTGTACCTGTTTACTGTCTACATGCTTAATAATGTTCTGATGTACTCATTTAAGATCAACTAACTGAATCATAAGTTTACTGGATATACGCTAGTTGCATTAGACACAATTACGTATACATGCAGGTTTCCTTAACTGAAGTAGCATATATGAATCAGATTATGAGAATGAAAAAGTGTTTTATTTGCTAATACTGATTCACCCCCCCCCCCCTCAGTATTATTTCCAACACAATGTACTTCTGCATGTTTTGTGCACTTAGCTACAAGTCATCGTTGGTGGCCTCTCACCTTAGCTACTCCATGTATCTGTCGATCTCTAGCTGGAATTGGTTCTTGTTCTTAGCTTCGGTGATGGAACCAATTGACGGGATACTGTGCATTATTACCATGACATCCAAATTCTTATACAACCGTGCATGTGAATAATTTATGCTACTAACAAAAGGGACAAGATGCTCATAGTTTTGGATCAACATCTTGATCTTCACTTTGTCCAGCTCTGCCTATGGCTTGATTATCTTTCACAAGTGAAGCGGGGCTCCGTTGTACCACATTGTCCATTCTTACACATGGGTGATAGCAACATGTATGTCCCTGAGAGTTTGGATAACCCTTTCACTCCAGTGCTAAAGTCCATACAGATGGACAACCGCCTCGTGCACAGTGACAAATCCACCATAGAGCTTCCACATGGTTGTCTCAAGAGTTGATACTTCAACAAGTATCACTTTCCTCATTGCTTCCACTGCAGAACCTGTGGATTATTATGTCTTTTGCTTGGCGACTTGCAATTTCTTTACCATCTGCTCATTCTCTGCTAATAGGAACTTGACATTTGAGCTCATGGCTCCTGCATAAGCCAAGGTGGCATCGATTATGGCAACTAGATTCTTTCTAACATCTGACACTATCACCCTTTCCTTCATGAATATAGGTGACACATGATCATTTGGGAAATTATTTATCCATGCCTATACAATATTCTTCTGCCACTCATCGAGTGATAGATTGTACACGTCCATCACTGGATCATGATCAAGGAGAACAAGCTCTTCTTGCTCACTCAAGCCTAGTTCTGACACTAGAGGTGGTGGAGACTGAGAGGTGACCATGGGTGCTCTCAACATTAGGTCCGTGTCCTGATCCTGTGGCTCTTGTCCTTAATCCATGTCCAACACTTCAATAAATTTCTCAATCTACTAAGAAAGCTCATGATCCTACATCTTCTCACCCTCTTCTTCAATTGCTGGCTGTTTAGAATCCTCAACCCATATGGCATTGTTTTCTCTGTCATGAGGCCCATCCTTTCTTCTTTTTCCTATTTCTTCTTCTCTTCCCTCTCTCTCCTTCTTAGCTCCTGCTCTTCCTTCAAATTCTTCTCTGTTTCTTGCAACTTCCTTTCTGCTTCCTCCATCCTTTGCCTTTCTTTCTTCCTTCACTCTACCCTCTTTATGCATTGTTTCCTCTTAGCCTCCACTGTTAAAGATTCTTTCTCAATGCCAGGTTCTTCTTTGAACTTGTCACTTTCCTTATCCTATGGGTTCTCGACAATCTTCCTCTTACCCTTGTGTTACAACGTTTACTGATTATTGCTACTTTTGTTGTTTCTTCCTATGGTGCTATTGCCTACATAGCAGCTTTCCATGGCGTGGCTATACTTACTGATTCATTGAGCTTGGAGTATTTGTAACAATACCACTAAGCATCCTCCTTTGACCACTGAAATGTCTTGTGGATCCACAGATAATACACCTTAGCATAGTGTTTCTTTAAAATATCATGGGGATCATACAGATTATAGTCTTTCATATCAAACTTGAATTTCAATATCTCCTTAGCTTCAGGATCCACATCCTTCAATCTCTTAATCTCATACAATCAAACCGACAAAGGAAGGGTGGGCCATGGTGCCTTCTTCCGCCTATGTAGCCCTGCTGATAACCCTGTGGAGATGTGATATGAGACCTATTGCATGACCAACTTGTCTGTGGCATACCTTCGTAGAACATGCAAAGGTTTCTCTCCACCAAACATCCTAATGAAGGTGCCACCAATTTAGGCATACCAATATGCAATGTTAAGTATTGGCTCCATCACTTCTTGGGACATGCAAGGTGGATCCTCCTCAAAGATCAACTTGTACACTAGGATGATTAAATGGTCAAGCAACCTCACCATAACTCCTTAGTAGTTGTAGTAAAAAATCAACTTGCAATAAATGTTGACAACAACCTCTTTTGGTTTCCATGTCCAACCCATGCAAGGAAACTAATATTGGGTACAGATTGCATCAAGTAAATACGTAGACATCTAGAATCGTTATTGCTCATCTTTTGGTGGATTTTGGGTGTTAGTCACATGGAATTTCAACTAAAGAGCCAATAGATCCAACCAGTTGAATAGGCTTCCATCATTCACCAACTGGTCCAACACAAACATCCAATCTTCTGGAAAGGTCTTCGTGGTCTCTTGACCGTATAATCGACATGCAAACATGATGAAGAACTTGTAGGCCTTCCTGAGCAACTTTGTCTTGTAAGCATGATAATATGTGGCTTTGAGCTTCGACGACTCTTTCACCCAACACTTTACAATATCTTTGGTGTTCACAAAGCTGTGGATGGCATAGAAAAGTAAATCCATGCAGTTCACTGACTAAGGTAAATGATACATTTGTTGATAGTTCTCTGCCCTGAAGTTGGTAGGCTATATCCCACTGACACTGCTCAATGTCATAGTCTTTGGACCTATCTGTGAGACAATCCAGTGGATGATGTCCGCACATGGGAAGGTGGGGTACCTGCATTAAACCTTATGGAAGCTTGACCGATAGACATTGATATAAACCTGCCGATCCTCTAGATCTTCCTTGAAGTCCCATTCAAATATGTCATTGACTTATTTCCATGTTAACTTGATGACCTTCTCAATGAACATATGAGTGTCTGCATAAACTGGAAAATTCAGAGACACTTTCTCAACTACTTCGCTAGTGCTACTCTCGATAGCATCCTTTAATGCAACTCTCTTTGAAGCAATGTTACCTATAAATTCTAAAGAGTTGCTCAACAAATGTTGTACGTAGAGATAGAAATGACACTCATGGCATCCTAATGTTAGATCGAAACCTAAAGCACTTCAAGAAGAGACCAAGCAACAAACTCGACAACTACTGGGAAGGATTGCGCAATCTTGGCTCACAGTGGTGGCTGGCTTCCAGTTGGAAATGTGCATTGCACAGTCCCAACGGTCAGTGGGGAGGTCTTGCTGACTGGAACTGCACAATGCGCAGTTCAGTCTGGGCACAAGCTGGGAGAGACTACACATTACGCAGTCTCAATGGCAAAGGCTCAGGGTTGGCTCCTGGAACTGTGCAGTTCATAGTTGGATTCAGACATGGGAAACATCTGCACAATTCCAAAATCCAAGGCCGAGGCCTTGAACTCCAAAAATGCACAGTGCATGCTTGGGAAAATGAGGTCTGGGCTAAGGAAGACCAGATCTGCCCAATCAAACAAATCTAAAGTATTTAATGATGTTAGTGAATATCTAAGGTAAATTATAATGCATGCAAGTGAAACAAGTGCATCAATCAATCAAACAGAAGGAAAACTAAGAATGTGAAGAGAGTTTACACAACAATGACTGTTGGTGCAAAAATGAGAAAAATCATGCGACACTTGTGAAAGGCAATCTATAACTTGAAACAACACTTCTACAAGCTAAAACAAGTTTAAGTGCTAGTAGTCGTTCAAAGAAACAAGTGAAACAACACTCTCACAAGATAAAAAACAAAAAGCAACAGAAAAAATGGTAAAAGACAATAAAAGAAAAACTCACCTCGAAAATCAATGATAATTCTCCAAAGGTTCCTTTATCTCCTCAAGAATGCTAGAGCTTGATGATCAAATGTACAAATGAGCTCCAGAGGTGCCATTACATAGAATTGAACCAATTGGAATTTATGACGTGTATGTCTAAGATCAATGAAAAAAGCGACACTTGGCAGAAACTTCTAAATATAGAAATGTGCCACATAATAATAGATCCTTGCTTCCTAGGGATTCTTCTTGACCTTTAATTTGATTTCTTTTCTGGGGGGGAACTGGCATGCATTTCCCAAAAAGATTGCATAGTTATGGGAAGGACTAGGCAAATCTCTAGCTCATGCATTAAGGTACTATGCAATTTCTCAGCTAAGTGGCTATGGATTGCCTCTCATGTTTTGTGGAATTCCCAAGCTAAATGCTAGATGTCCACTATCTTTGTGAAATTTTGGAGTTGAACGTTCACTGTCAGCTTTAACTACACAATTCCTGAAAGCAAGGTTGTTTTCCCTCAAGGATTGCGTACTTCTCTAAGGCAAGCCAAGAACTAGGTTGAAACCAAGTCAACAGATTGGCTTGTGGGTTAGATAGTAAACCAAGTACGAAAACACAAGCCATAATGCAAAGGATGGAGCTCAATAAAAGAACGACTACTTGGGTCAGTGTGAGATGAGCTTCTATAGTTTAGAAGGGACGCTCCAAAATGAAGCAAATGAAAAATTTTGGAGGATGGTTGTAGTTGATATAACAGAGTATCAATCATGATTTTAGAGACTCTAATGTGGGGTTTAAGAACCACCACATTCCAAATATATATATATGATAACGTTTGATAGCAAGGATCCTGTAACTTGGATATTGTAGATGGAACAATATTTTGATCGACATGATGTGCAACCCTCACAAAAGGTACATATTGCATATTTATATTTAGAATCCAATTAGTTTGTATGGTATATATGGATTTTTTTTCTTGTAAACCACTTGTCACCTAGTCAAATTTTAAGGAGGAAATGATAACACATTATGAAGATACAAAGAGAAACACCTTCTTTATCCAATTGATAAATCTCAAGTAAAAGGGTTTAATGGAGAAGCACATTAAATCCTTCCAAAAATTTAATAGGGTAACTGATATTATAGGATGAAGGTCTTCATATGGACTTTAAAAGATAACAATCAACATGATGTTCTCCTTTGGGAACTTGATTCATTGGAGAAGGCATTCAAGGTGGCAAGAAAAGTTGAAAGAAAAATTATGGAAACAAGGAATTCTACCACTCACAACTATAAAGATGGAAGTATTGTTGCTCCTAGTCTTCCATAACCTACAAGGTTGACACCACAAAAATTGGAGGAAAAAAGAGGAAAAGGGCTTTGTTATAGTTGATAGAGAAAATACACTAAATTTCATAAGTGTGCCCATAAGAAATTATTCTACATAGATTGTGAAAAGGAGGAAGAAAATGACCAAGAAGCATCAATATAGGAGGATATACACCAGGAAACAGCCCCATAGAAAGAAGAAATGAATCCGACCATATCTTGTAATGAATTGGCATGAATTACCACTACTTAAACTCTCAAGATAGAAGGATATATCAGGAAGAAAAAGGTAATAGTGTTGATTGATTCAGGTAGTACCCATAATTTTATTCATTGTAAGATAGCCAACAAATTGAATTGCTTGCCATATCTAACACCAAAGTGTCAAGTGATGGTTGCAAATCGAGGAACTATAAATTACTCTGGAAAGTGCCATAATATCAAGCTAACCATGGGGGAATATGTCTTGAATAGTTCAATGCTCTCCATTCCAATGGGTGGTGTTGATGTTGTACTAGGAGTCAAATGGTTACAATATTTGGGGACGATAGCTTTCAATTTTCAAGAACTTTTCTCGAATTTTTTTTTTTGTGAAGGAAAGGAAGTTAAATGCAGGGCTATCGTAGGGAAACCAAAAAATATAATCAACTCAAATTTCATGACAAATCTTCTGAAGAAAGAACAACGGGGGGTAATTGCACAATTATGCTCACTAGGGGTTCAAACATCGAAATCATCTATTTCTCGAGATCTCCAAAAAGTATTGGACAATCATTCCAAGATGTTTGAGACTCACAAAGTCCTCCCACCTATTCATGATCAAGATCATGCAACTCACTTTATTCCAGGTGGTGTTCCTCCAAATATAAGACCTTACAAATATCCTTATGCCCAAATAAGTGAAATTGAACGCATCGTTGCAGAAATGTTAGAGGCTAGAATAAGTCAACCTATTCAAAGTTCTTTCTTTTCTCCAGTAGTATTGGTGCACAAGACATATGGATCATGGCGTTTGTGTCCAAATTATAGGGAGCTCAACAAGCTCACTATTAAAGATAAATTTCCCATTCTTGTCATTGATGAATTGTTGGATGAATTACATGGAGCAATTTACTTCACCAAGCTAGATCTCAATTCATGATATCATCAAATTAGAATGAAGTCTGAATACATTCCGAAAACAACATTCAAAACTCATGAGGGTCATTATGAATTTTTCTCATGCCTTTTGGCCTTACTAATGCACCTTCCACATTTCAAGGTTTGATGAATTCCATTTTCAAACCCTTCTTTAGAGAATTTCTGTTATTATTTTTTGATGATATACTAATCCACAACAAGTCTTGGAAGGATCATGTTCAACATGTTGATAGTGTGCTCAAACTATTGGCGGAGAAAAAATTATATGCAAAAACCTCAAAATGTTTCCTTGGAGTTCAAAAGGTGGAATATTTGGGCCATATTATATTTCAGAGGGTGTTAAGGTAGACCCTAACAAAATTATAGCCATTAAGGAATGTAAAATCCCCACAAGCATAAAGCATATTCGAGTATTTCTTAGGTTGACAGGGTAGTATTGTAAGTTTGTTAAGAATTATCAGAGAATAGTGGCACTCCAGAAGCAACAAAGGATTTTGAACATCTTAAAGAGGTAATGTTCCAAGCACTGGTCTTAGCTACGCCAGACTTCACAAATTTTTTTATTGTGGAATGTGATGCTTCAAGAAATGGAATTGGTGTTGTTTTAATGCAAGAAACAAGACTCATTTCTATTGAAAGTCATCTAATCAAAGGAAAGTATTTACAAAAACTTATTTATGAGAAGGAAATTCTCTTAATATTACATCCACTAAAGGAATGGCGACCTTACTTAATGGGAATACACTTCAAGGTAAACACATATCATGATAGTTTTAAATACTTTTTGGAACAAATATTATCTTTAGAATAGCAACAAAAATGGGTGACATACATGTTGTGTTATGACTTTAAAATCATCTACAAAAAAGGAAGAAAAATGTTGTTGCAGATGCACTCTCAAGAAAGGATGAGGATGTGGAAGCATTGCTTTGTGCCATATCTGTTATCCAACCTGAGTGGACAAGTGAAGCAAGGGACGAATCAAAGAATGATGAAGCAATGTGGTCACTAATTCAAAAGTTGCAGCAAGATCCAAGTACATATGATACATTTAGCTAGAAAAATGATTCATTATGGTACAAAGATCATTTATGCCTTTGTAATAATTCCCAACTCAAACAAAATATTCTTTTGGAATTCCACACCTCTCCCTTAGGAGGGCACTCAGGATTTTTAAAAACTTTCCATAGGTTCAAGAAGGAATTTTTTAGGATGGCCTTAAATCTAATATTCAGAAACTTGTGGTAGAATTTTTCGTTTGGCAACAAAATAAAGTTGAGACAATTAAGACCCTAGGTCTCCTACAACCTTTAGCCATTCCAATTTAGTGTTGGGAAGAGGTATCAATGGATTTTATCACAGGTTTGCCCAAGTTTGAAGGAAAGAGTGTCATCATAGTGGTAGTTGATAGACTTACCAAGTATGCACACTTTTGTGCATTATCTCATCCTTTTAAAGCCAACACAATTGCTACTACATTTATGGAAACAATTCAAAAGCTTCATGGAAACCTAAATATTATAGTAAGTGATAGGATCCCATTTTCACTGGAATTTTTTGGACGAAATTATTTTCTTATCTTGGTACTCAATTAGTTCATAGCTCATCTTATCATACTGAATATGATGGGCAAACTGAGATAGTGAACAAATGTCTGGAAGGATATCTACTTTGCTTTCTATCTAACAAGCAAACACAATGGGTCAAGTGGTTACCTCTAGGTGAATGGTAGTATAACACTTGCTTCCATACTATAACAAACATGATCCCATTTATAGCACTTTATGGACATCATCTACCATCCATCACATCATATTTAAGAGAAAATTCTAAGGTTCAAGCAATGGAAGATCACATCAAGCATCAACAACAAGTTCTTCAACTCTTAAAGGATAAAATCACTCTAGTGCAGAATTAAATGAAACATTAGGAATATTAGCATCACAGTGAAAGAGGTTTTGATGTAGGTGGCTGGGTATTTTTACGGCTACAACAATACAAATGAATGTCTCTCAAGAAAGCTAAGAAGGATAACGGATTATCACCCAAATACTACGGTCCTTACTGGGTGTTGACAAATATTGGTATTGTGGCATACAAATTGGAGATGCCTTCATCTTCCCAAGTACACCCAGTTTTCCATGTTCCATGCTTAAAGAAGGTTATAGGTGACAAGCTTCCATTTCAAACAGTGTTGCTAGAACTTTACAAACAAGGAAAAACCATATTTGAGCCTGAAGCACTCACGGAAACAAGAAATCGATAGCTACAAAATTAATTAATTTCAGAGTATCTAATTAAGTGGAAGAACTTACCTGGTAAAGATTCCACATGGGAGGATGACATTTTTATACAGAAGCATCCATAACTACTCAAGTGTTGAGGACAACACTTTTTTGAAGGAGAGGGGCATGTTAGGTCCTTATAATACTAGTGTATCCCCCTTATTGTTATTGTTGTGCCCATGTATCCCCCATATTATTATTTTTGTATGCCATAGAAGCCCACTATTGCTATTTTTGTGCCCTTACATTATTATTTTTATGTAGGATCTGATTATATTGTGACCCCTTAGACCCCTGTATATACAATGGAAGACTTGTCATTTGTATCATCCAAGAATTGTTCATTTATGTAATGTAAAAGAGGTTTTTCCCCTCAAAGAGGATAATTTTTAAGTCATTTATCTATCTATTTATGATCTAATTGCATAACAAAGGTGAAGCTGAAACAATTTAGAGGTTATAGGATTTGGAAGAAACGAAAGAGAAAATATAGTATTTTTTAAGTTCTTTTTTGTATATATTTATGCTTCCCAATTCTTAAAAAAAATTGCATTTGAATTTCCTAGAGCACACTTGACTAATGAAAGTGTCAGTAATTGTAACAGTTGATATTAAGAGGGGGTGTTGAGAAAATTAATATCCCAATATCATCTTTTTCTTCTAGTTGTCATAATTAGTTTCAATTCAGTTCAATTAGTTGACTTCTAATTCAATTTACTCCAATTATTTAGTATTGTGTATTTCCTATGTAATTGTTGATGGTGCTAGAAGTTGTACATCACATGGGGTCTCCCTAGTATGAAGTGTCAACTAAACCTCACATTGTTTGGATTAGGATTCCCATCTGAATAATAGGCCCGACTGCCATAACTTAAAAGTTTTCCTTGGCTAAAATAAATAATAGAGTATGTGCATAACCTTTGAAACAAGAAAGTTGACATTGTGAAGCATACAATTGCAATGTATATAATGTTATTTCATCGATGGGAAAGAGAAATTGTCTTTAGAAGAAAAGTAATAGTACTATCCAAATAAAAACACACATGAGCATAAAAATAATCATTAATTAACCTGCTGAAAAATTCACATGATAACAACTATCATAAAAGCAAGTAACAATGCACATTCAACAAGATGCATATCAAAGTGAGTGAAATAATTCAGTCTCTTTAGTACGTATGAACATAAACATATAATACAAACATTAAAAGAATAATATTACAACATCCACGATACATGCATGAAAGTGCGTCGACTCTGAGAGGTTCATATATTAAGTGAATGTTCCAAGATACGTGATTACAACAATGCAACACTAGCCCAAATAGTGGAACATTAAGTCACCACTTGCTCCTCCAAATAATGATCTTCTCTCATATGCCAAGTTAGAGAAGCCAACGTGAAAAGTCTTTTGCTTGAGGCATGAGGGTTAATTTATAACAATTGAGGTGAACTTTCACCTCCCATGTGACTCTTGACCTCCCTCATGACTCTTTAGCTCTTACATGACTCTTAGAATTTCCTAATGAATTGTCATGTTCCATGTGTGACCTTTGGGTTTCTACACATTTTACATTTTCTCATTTTAGAAATTACATAATTACACTTAACCAATAATGTGGCAATAATACATGAGACAAAACAACACTCTTGTTTTAACACTTAGAGGAACCATAATTTAGCGATTGTGACATGAAACTCCATTCTAATGTATCACTCGTAAGTTCTCCTCTTTGTTTCTTGTGTTTAATCCTTCATGATAGATCTAGCTTGTACATCATCTTTACCCTCCGAAGGGTCTGTAAAAGTGTTGGAACCTTCTAAGTCAATAGGAGTTGCCATCTCTCCATTATGGTTCATAATTAGTTCACTTGTCCATGATAACATATTTGTGTCTTATCTCCATGAGTTTCGCTCCTATACACTTTTCTTGCTAACCTCCTTGAGTATCATGTTTCCACGATGCGCTGTGGTTACCCGATGTGTATTCCAAGAGGTAGGAATCACAGTATTTCCCACCGTAATTGCACAATGCATAGTTATCGAGGGAGAGGATATAGTTACTACGTAGTTGAGCATTGCAAGGTTGAATGAAGGCCCTACTGCTTACTGAAAATGCACAATATGTAGTGGAGGGATGATTTGGTTAAGGAATTGTGTAGTTCAGCTCTGCAAGAGACAAGAGTGACAAACCCGGGCATTGTAAATACACAATGCACAATGGTTAAGGAAGAGAATCAAAGGATTGGGTAGTTGAGCACTACAAGGGTCAAAATATGGCCCTACTAGTCACTGAGAATGCACAGTGCACAATTCATGCAGGGTTGATCAAGATTCCACAGTTGAGAAAGTGTAACCAGTAGGAAGGAATGAATGTAGTCTACGGTTGCTCAATGTACAATGGAGGAGGATGTCCTCTAGGATTACACAGAGGAAAGGTATAAGTAATAAGAGGCTCATGACTAAGGCTTGGAAGTGCACAAAGTGCTCATCACTTGTCCATAGGTTGAATGTGCTTGTGACTTCTACAAGTTGTGAGGACATGGAAGGAATCCAAAATTGACTAACTGTGAGATCAATGAGACAAGCAAGAGGATATAGGAAGTCCCAAACATGATCACACACACATATACACCCAATAACATGATAAGCATAAAGATATTACCAAAAACCAATAAGCATACAATGAAACAACAATAAAATGATAATTATTTCCAAGTGCAACACTTAAGATGTACCTTTACGACACAATTCTGAATTGCAAACAAAAGGCATGATATGCCATAAAATCATGTCTAGCACATGCTCTAATGAACAATAACATCAACTAGTACATGAGAGTGTGTTGGAGTTAACTCTAGAAGGTGTTCCGTGATTCTCTTTAAGATGTTTGAAAACAAGCGAAAGTGACACATGCAAGAATGAAATTGACACATGTAAACACAAAGAAAACACAAGAGACACATGGAAGAATGAAAGTAATCAGAAGAAACACTTATAAAAGATAGAGCAAGAAAAAATGACACATGTAAGGGAAAAAATAAATAAAAAGTGACACTTGCAAAAGAAAAAGTGACAAATGAGAAACTCACCCAGAAGATGGGGCATTTGCAACCATGAGTGTGAGAATTTTTATACTCCAACAATGCATAGAGATCAAAAGAAAAATATGAATATAAAGATGAGATCGTGACTAGAATCTATGCTAGGGAGAACATACATGGAATTAGAGTTACTATTAGTGAGTGCACTTGGTGCATGTTTGGAAACTAGGAGCCAAGAGTGAATTTAATAACTTAAATAAATCACTCTTACTATCAAATAAGAGAGTGAAACCACAAATTTGTAAAGGATTCCCTTACAGTTAACACTGTTAATATGGACTGTGCAGTCTTTATCTCTAGGAACTATGTGAGCACTAACAGAAAGGACTGCGCAAGTAATGTTCACAAGGACTACACAATAACTATCTCTAGAAACTACACAGTTACTGTCATTAGGTAGTACATAGCCACTGTCATCAAAAACTTTGAAAGGTCTATCATCAAGCATTGTGCAATGCTTGAGTTCCAAGGGTACAATTGACTGTGAGGCTTGCTTGAAATAAGTGTGCTTGTGAAGATATGAAGGAGATGGAGATGCGAGAGAAAGTGGTTCGAGACATAGAATTCTTAAACGATGACTTGAAAAGTTGAAAAACATCACAAAGCACAACCTTAATTACTTGAAATGAAATATGACATAACCATAAGGAGGCTCCAAAATTTGGATGTTAGAAAAAGTTTGGAGTTTGTTAGTCATAATGACGACACTTGACGATTCACTGTAATAACTCTAGATTCTCTCTTTAGGTATAGATTTAAGTACACGGACTCATTATTTCAGGAAGTATTGATTCACCATGTAGATCTACCAGGCTTCACCACTTATCCTGATTAAAGATATAATGTCTCTTATCCCTTTCTCAACTTAAACACAATTACAAGGCTTGCCATATCTCAATTGTTTCGATTGAGGAGAAGCATATTATATATTCATGAGTTTATGATGATCAAAGTTTTAGTTTCATCTCTGGTGTTGATAAACTGCAAACAAGTGTGTGTAGTACCTGATAGAGTCACTTTTAGAAAACACAAGCATTCCTTCACTATTAGCGAGCCTGTTTAGTACCCTGGTGAAGTTGCGTAATTCACATCTCTACATAGGAAGCCTTTCTCTTCTTTCATCCCTTATTTTATTTTAAATATGATGATTCAAATTTATATCGACTTTTTATCACCAGGGTGGAAGAGGGATCCTGACTTATTGAGAGCAAGAGATGTTGTTCCTTTTGCAGAGACTTTTATATACCTGTGAAATTGGTGTTATCGCTTTCAATTTTCTCCTTTAGATTCTCTAATCAATAGGATTGATAGGCGTAAACACCATTTAATTACAAGGCCATGTTAGGAATGAATATCCTAAAAAATATACGGGCATTGTAGTTCCACCAAAGGATTTTCTATCTAGAATGAAACTTATTTTCCATCCATATATCATTGAATTTTAAATATATGTAAACCCAAGAAAATAAGGGGATCACAGACTATCCAAAAATTGTTCGTTGTCACAATTTCCCTCTTTAAACTTCACTCCATGGTTCTCTTTAAGCCAAACAAAGCATTTTTCATGCACAATCTTATTAAGAAAAAAGACAAAATAAAAGGGACACAATATAACAAGCAAGATAGAAAGCGAAAAAGGAAACAAAGAAAATATAGAAACAAAAATGAAAAAGAGAATGCAAGGATGGTGCAATGTAAAAGGGAAACCAAAATGCCCCTAAGCCTAAACCTAACCTAACTAGCTATAATTTTAGGGCTAAGTGATGTGAAATTTCCAATGCAACCACAAAATATGTTCCAAACCAATGATTTGAAAGATATTAATGATTAATAGCCAAATAAAATAATGTACAAAAATAAAAATGTTTACCTAGATTACCGGTACATGAGGATGAAGGTCAAGGTTGTAAGCATAAAGGTGTTATTTGAAAGCTTTCTCTATCCAACCTGTGACTTTACCACAATATATAGGATGATAAACATGAATACCTTGAAGGCATTTCTCAAACATACACCCATTAAGTTCAAGATGTCATTGGAACTTATTATGAACAACCAAACTCGTCAAATGTGATTCCTCTAACTAGCCAAAAATTGGATCATAAAGACAACCAACTCTAAAAGATTGAAATGTGTGCAAAGGTAAATATTCAAATATAAAATCCATACCATGAGAAAGATGAGGCAAAGAAAACATAAACCAATCTTTCTCAGACACTTTATCAAGACTTTGAGGACCTAATATAACCATAAGCATAGGCTAAAGTGCTCCATGTCCTTAACAAGTTTCTAAGTGATCAAGAGATGAATCGAATATATAGCGATAATTGTCATCAGATAAGTTAATGCGAAAATAATTAAGGGAATGACAACTGTTAAGGTTGGCATGTTGATAAAATTGGATAGTTAACGTAGGAGATGTTCTGTTATTCAAATATAGGGATGTGTTAATGTGAGAGACTTCTCAAACACTTTGAATTAGAATCTTTTCTTCCTCACATGATAATGCTTGAAAATTATTGATTCCTCTTTTCCAGTGTAAGAGATTATTACTTTGCATCTGATTATAGACTGAACCGAAAAGATAAAAGTCAATAGGATTAACACTAATTATTGGTAAAGAAAAGATAGTTAGGAGAGAAAGAATAATGAAACCAGGCTGACAACAGATTAGATGTGTGTGTCAAATCAGACCCAACATTAATATCAACTTGAGGAATTACATCCTCCAAATGGTTCAAGAACTCGCTAACACCCAAGAGGATTAATTGTGCTACGAAAATAATCAACTTCATAACATACACTAGAAATATAAGAAGTTGAACATCAATTATAGGATTTGAAAGGAGGAAATATTTTATTTGTGATAATTATATTTATTTTGATAATCAAAATAATAGGCTTAAAGTTGTGTGCATGCGCAAAAGGTATGCTATCCAACCCTAGGTATGATACAAGATATTCACAAAAATATTGTTGGGTTGTGTTATGTTCTTTCCACGACTAACCTACGTAGTGAACCGGGGGGGCGGAGGCCCCCCTTCGTTGCGCCGATTGCACAGCGGGGAGGCGGCAGCCCCCCTTGTCCGGGGGGTTTGAGGGGGGCGAGTAGCCCCCCTCTACGGGGTTCGGGGTAGCGCCCCGAGAAATTTTTTTTTGGACCCTATATTAGGTTGGGCGAACCTACCTATGGTCTTCAGTCCATGGTTTTGGACGTGATGGTTTTCGGTCCATGGTATTGGATGCTTCAGCATGTATAAATATGTATTGTAACATTGAAAGGAAGATAATGAAAAATCAAGCTGGTAGTCTCGGTTTTGAGATCCAGTGGGAAATCTCTGTGTATATGTGTTTTATGTGTTATGCTCTCGCATTTTTATATTTTCCTATGATTTAGAATTCGTATGCAGGTAATTTCTGTACGGGGTTAAAACCTACAGCTTGAAGTGTTGGGAGAGGTTATTTTTCAAGGTAATGAAGACTTAGAGATGTTTTTTTGTCACTTTTACTCAATGATCGCTGACTTATTGTGGCAAGTATCATTTTCTAAGATGGCATATAGGTTAAGACATATCACTTTTTCATTGCATTATCCATCTTGACCTCATACTATGATATTTGGCCATAGGGTTGACCCCATTATGTTGTGATTTTTAACCATGTTCACTTGCCATCTTGTAAAATCATAACATAATGGTATAGCCTTTCCTTCCATGGGATACCTAGTTAGATCTATGTCGGCATATGTCACCCATGTTTCACATATTGTGTAGGCTTAAGAGTCCTCTTTAGTCCCACCATGACTTTGCGTGGAAGCCTCATTCTTCTTCTTCTTTCTTATTTTGTGGCCTTATACCCTAGAGGCTCCCATGTGTTAAGTTGTACTATTGTATTGCATTTTTACCACTTGCACCTATTTTAGCCTTAAGTTGGCTTCCTTTGAACTCATGTATAAGCCACTTTTGACCATGAACTTTTCCAAGTTCAAACCATGCATTCATTAGCCTTTGAGACTTGATACCAATTTTTTCCATGGAGATAACATCCCCCGAGTGTCTATGACCAACATCTACCACCTTTCATTGAGCATAGTATTGTTCCAATCCCAGGAACTAGTGCAACTTCCCTTGACAATCTTTCTCTCCACTATACACTAGGAATTATTTTATTCTTTTTCAAGCTTTAAATATGCAAAAGACGAAAAAAATTCAATATTCCAAAAGAAGAAGGGGAGTGATAAAATTTCTTCATCAATTGATGGCAGAAATATTCAGTTGTGTCACCCTTGAACTATTGGGATGGGGTCTCATGGGTAATTTTGGGATTAAGATAACCCAAACTTTGGTACAATTTTGTAAATAATGTAAAGTCTCTGTGATTTGTGGATACAAAGCACATAGATTAATAGGAGTCAAAGGGGCATAGCCCCTTGTTTTATGTAAGGTTTTGAGTCATTTTTTAGATTCACCCATGGTCTGTGGATGATGGAATTGTATGAAAAGTCTGTAAATAGTGAGTCTTAATGAAGGGACAAGAAGAACGAGATGGAAAAAACATAAGGAATTAGGTTGATTGAAGTGTCTAGGATAGGAGCTAGGGAAGGAAGGCTCTACTGCATGTGCTTAGATAGGGAAAAAAAGGCTCCGTACCTAAGTGCACAGAGGCCTAGGTAGAGTCCGTAGTTAAGTGTGTAGACCCCTATAGTTGTGTGCGCAGGGAAGTTTGAGTCTGTAATCTTGAATTGAAGATCAATAAAGACAATTTTCTGAAGAATTCCTAAGTATTTTTGTTTATCTCTATTAATGTTATATGTTGTTGATGAATGATTTGTTTTATGAGATATTGATTTAGTGTTACGTGAGTCTCTTAAATAAGTCTTAATAATGCACGTAATGTATGTTTAAATACTTTTGTGAAGACTCTAGTGATTTCTCTTATGTTTACTAATGACTTAAGTAAATCTGTGCGAACACTAATTTAGGACTGCTCTCTGATGCGCGTAAGTAGGAAAACTGACTGTTAAAGGTTCGCAAGGACTTATTGTAGAACTTTGTAAAGGTCTGAAGGTTGTTTTAATAGAGTTTCAACAACGAGCCCTAAGAGTTTATCAACCTACACAAAGGCAGATTTGAGGCACTGAAAGACATCACACTAGTATTTGGATGCAGAAACTTGGTTCTTGCATCCCCCCATACTGCTTCAGGTGAGACTGCAGCCTATGCTATGTGGCTTGTTGTTGAAAGGGCCATTAGTGTAGGGTTTCGTTGGTTGGTGCAGCTAAATCTAAACCTGGGTCAGGACCCCCTAACCCAACAAATGGTTCGATTGCTGGGACCAGGATCTTCTTGAAAGAGATGTGTGATTTCGCATCATTGGAATCCGACCAAGAAAGAAATTGAAAAGTGGTTGGATTAGAAGATTCAATCATTTGCGGCACAAGAAAATAGGAATTTGCATTTGTCGAAGGAAGAGTGGTTGAATAGGTATCTGTATATAGAAATACATGAGATCTTCTTCTGCACCTTCCCCATTGAGTTGTATGAGTGGTTGGATAAATTGAGATATAGTCAATAAAGGTGGAAGCTCGATAATCCTATAGTATGGACTCCAGAATTAGTGTGACAGCTAGAAACCTCTAAAAGCACGATCATGCGAGCTTTCGATCATTGGCTTGATCAAATTCTAGGAGGATTTGTTATAGAATTTGCAGTTGATGTTGAAAAGTGTGCAACAGGAAATGCTTGTTGAGAATGCAACAAGATGATGGAGCTTAGTAGAAAGGAGTCACTTTCACTAAGTGGTCCCGCAGGCAAGTTTTGGCGCAAAGTCTATTTTTAGACATATGGATCATGTCTATGAGTTGCAGGATGTTGTTTATGGATGATTGGTCATGTTGGGAAAAATAGATGGACTTCTATTTTTGGATCACAGCGGTGTGATAAAAGTCTATTTTTAGACTGCGAGGTAAAAATAGAAACAATCAAATATTATTAGCCCTTAGTAATATTTGGACTCTAAACTTTATCTTATTCTCTTGGAGCACTTCAGTTTGAGCTACAAATGTGGCACATGCAGTTGACATAAGGAAATACGTGGTTACCTATGGGTTGCCTGAGCTATTGCATGAAGGACTTCAGTTAGAACTCAAGTGTTGAGTTTGGTGGAGTTGATTGAGGAGTTGATGGAGTTGTGTTCAGTTTGACTTAGTTGAACTAGTTGTATTTAGTCTAACTAACAAATACACTAGTGATGAGTGGTGTGAATTATTATTAATTAATTCACTAATTATTAACTCATAAATCAACTAAAGAAATACATCAGTTAACTCAGTGCATGGATAGTTTAGTGGAGACAAGTGTTAGAGGTAAGTGAAAGGGTGAGTTGTGACTATCAGTTGTGCATGAGATTTGCACATGCAATGGATTGAGTAATGACAATGAGGCCAAGGGAAATTTTAGCTTGTGCTCACGTGATTTTTCCAAGTAAATACGAGTTTTCTTGAGCCATTATCAGTATTCTCATGCACGATTGCGCAGTGGAGGCAGGCAAGCAGTGGGGGGGATTTGGAGATCAGATCTGAGTTGTATTGTGTGTAACAGGTGGAATAGTACTGAGTACTTGTGAGGAGTATTGTACTATGTATTGTTACATGTTCTCAATCAATATAATATACAGATAGTTGGGGTTTTTAGCGAGATGCTTTCCCCGGGAAAATATTGTGTTGATATGTGTGACTGATGCTTCTATGTGCGCATGTTATTGTTTCTGCTTCTATAAATTGATGATCAACGTAGAGGAGGTTATGTATTATGCATGTATTTTGCAATAGTGTATAATCAGGATAATCTCTGTGAATATGTGTCATATTATTAAAAATTTCTACATGGTATCAGAGCGAGCTGATTTGTAGAAGAAGTTCTACATGATATCAGTGTTGTATTGATCATCAAATCTATTATTTAGAAAGTTTTTACATTTTATTTATTCAGGTAGAATCTGTAATCGAGCTAGGTAACCTCTGGATTCATCCTTCTTTTGGAAGGTGAGATATCTGGTGAATGCCCATACAGTCAATCTCTATACGAGAAATACCTTGTTCTCACGAATTTTAGATCGGAAGCAGTTGAGTTTTTGAGCTGGTGGAATGGCGCTCAAGGATAAAACTTGAAAACATTAAGTGTGAGAATGGAGACAGTATGCCCCAGTATCTCACGAAGTTCACCCAATGTCGGGATGAGTTGGGAAGTGTGGGGGTAATTGTTGAGGATGAGGATATGGTGAGTCTAGATCTCCTTGGCCTTCCTAAGAGTTGGCATAGCTACCAGGACTCAGTGAATGGAAGGGAGAAATTGCTAGGATGGGAGAGGCTTTGGTCAGATCTTGTGCAAGAGGAGATTAGACGGTGCACTCGAGACAGTTCTTCATCTATGCATGACGAGGAGAACTGTGCCTTAGCAAGTAAGGCAAAGAAGGGGAAGGGGAATGTTTCTCTTTCTGAATCCAGTTCTTTTAATGATGGGAAGAAGGTTGACAAGTCAAAGGTGAGATGCTTTCGTTGTCATGAGTTGGGCCATTATGCTACTAATTTCCCAAAGAAGAAGTCCAAGAAGGGATCCAGGGAAGGATCTAAAGGTGAGGCACTTGCTTCACAGTTTGAGTTGTATTTCACACTCTTCGCATGCATGGTTTCATCCATGATGGGAAGTGGTTGATTTCTTGACAGTGGAGCTTCTTTCCACATGTTCGGCGACAAAATTTTGTCTAGTACTTTGGAGGAGAAAGATCTCCAGATAGTCATAGCCATGGGTAATGATGAGAAGTATAGTGTCTCAAGTGTAGGCATGATTATTTTTCAGAGGGAGCATGGAGCTCGCCTTACCTTGATCAATGTCAAGTATGTACCAGGACTGAAGAGAAACTTGGTGTCAATCGTGATGCTGGAAGGCAGAGGCTATGATGTAGTCTTAAGAGAGGGAAAGGTTTTCCTTAGACACATCATCACTAGACAAGTGAAGCAGATTGGTTCATGAGTCAAGAATGTGTATGTTCTTGAGGTTCAAGATGCATGCAAAGCCTTGAGTAGCAAGGCGACTGATGGAGACTTGGTGGTTGAGAGGGAGGGTATATTACCTCTCAACATGCAAAACTAGAAGAAGTCTCAAACAATTGTGGAGGAGCCACGATTGGTGCAACAACTTCAGGAGGTTGTGGAGCAGCCACAATAGGGGAATCTGATTGGAGATCGATTAGAGACATCTACTCATGCAGAGACCTCCAATAGGGGGAAACGCTGAGCCAGGTGAGCCGAGGGATCACATGCAGCCATACCTCTAGGTATTAGGTGGGGCGATATAGAGTGATCGTCCTAAGAAGGAGGGGCAGGATTCTTGAGGTACCCAACCTTTTGGATGAGACCTTGCTACGGGAGCCCCAATGTGGAGTACAAGGAACTGACTGATTGGGTAGAGACAGATGCGGATGGAGCGATAGTGTAGGGAATCCCAAGACAGTGCATAGCATGCAAGTTGCAGCAATGCGAGAGGCACAAGTGTTTTGCACAGTGCTAGGTGGCACAAAGAGGTGTGCAATGGTGCGAGATGCATGAAGATGTTGCAGTAGCACAGATGTCAGAGAGGGAGCACTTGTCAGCAGCAGGTAGAGCTTCAACATCGGAGTATGTTCCTAGCCCAATAGAGTGGTCAGTTGGGAGTTCTTTTGTTACAAGTGTTGTTGGAGCAAAGTGGACCGGGCAGATGTGTTGCATGCAGAACATTCCAGAGTTACAGGATCGGGTTTGAGAGGAAGCCTTTCTTGTTGAGAGGGAGGGTTGAAAAGTGTGCAACAAGAAATGCTAGTTGAAAATGCAACAAGATGATGGAGCTTAGTGGAAAGGAGTCGCCTTCACTAAGTGGTCTCGCAGGCAAGTTTTGGCACACAGTCTATTTTTAGACTATGTCTATTTTTAGACATATGGATCATGGTCCATGACTTGCAGGATGCTGTTTATGGATGATTGGTCATGTTGGGAAAAATAGATGGAATTCTAATTTTTGGATCACAGCGGTGTGATCAAAGTTTATTTTTAGACTATCAGGTAAAAATAGAAACAGTCAAATATTATTAGCCCTTAGTAATATTTGGACTCTAAAATTTATCTTATTCTCTTGGAGCACTTCAATTCGAGCTATGGATGTGGCACATGCAGCTGCCAGAAGGAAATACGTGGTTCTTATGGGTTACTTGAGATATTGCATGGAGGACTTCAGTTAGGACTTTAGTGATTGAGTTATGTGGAGTTGGATCAGGAGTTGATAGAGTTGTGTTCAGTTTGACTTAGTTGAACTAGTTGTATTTAGTCTAACTGATCAATAGACTAAGTGATGAGTGGTGTGAATTAATTATTAATTAATTCACTAATTATTAACTCATAAAT
>APFE030046800.1:132234-148547 GCA_000404065.3 Pinus taeda | reverse complement strand
TCAGGGTTGGAAAAATGACTAAGCTCTCCTGTGGCCCCTTGTGGAAAGAAAACAACAAGTGGGAGATTGTTGGGTTGTGTTATATTCTTTCCATGACTAACCTATGTAGTGAACTGGGGGGGCGGAGCCCCCCCTTCGTTGCGCCAATTGGGCAGAGGGGGGGTCACAGGGGGGTTTGAGGTGGGCGGGTAGCCCCCCTCTATGGGGTTCAGGGCAGCGCCCCGAGAAATTTTTTTTTGGACCCTATATTAGGTTGGGCGAACCTACCTATGGTCTTCGGTCCATGGTTTTGGACGTGATGGTTTTTGGTCCATGGTATTGGATGCTTCGGCATGTATAAATATGTATTGTAACATTGAAAGGAACATAATGAAAAATCAAGCTCGTAGTCTCGGTTTTTAGGGGGGGTCACAGGGGGGCGAGTAGCCCCCCTCTACGGGGTTCGGGGCAGCGCCCCGAGAATTTTTTTTTTTGACCCTATATTAGGTTGGGCGAACCTACCTATGGTCTTCGTTCCATGGTTTTGGACGTGATGGTTTTCAGTCCATGGTATTGGATGCTTGGGCATGTATAAATATCTATTGTAACATTGAAAGGAACATAATGAAAAATCAAGCTCGTAGTCTCGGTTTTGAGATCCAGTGGGAAATCTCTGTGTATATGTGTTTTATGTGTTATGCTCTCGCATTTTTATTTTTCCTGAGATTTAGAATTCGTATGCAGGTAATTTCTGTATGGGGTTAGAGCCTACAAATATTTTATTTGATTATAAAATTTATCTTGAGGATTAAGAGAATCAAATTTAAAATGTTGAAAATCCTTCAAGAGTGAGCTCGCATCTAATGAAATAATTCTAAGGCAATAATTAAGCAAGAAAATGTGGATCCAATCTAGTTTGGGGATCTCATTAACACTGTGAGAACTTGAGATAACCATCAACAAGAGTTGAAGTGCCTCGACTTCCTGACAATTCCCTAAACTTTCAGATGATAGATCATCAAATTTGGATGGATTAAAAATATCTACAGGTAGACACACATGACTATGACCGATTGCCTCAATGAAAGCATTGTTAATGCCACCGACATGATCAAATTTAAGATTTAACATATCGAACTCTTCATGGATAAGGAATCTAGATGAATCAGTTAGAGGGCTTCCTTGAACATCTATAACATCTTCCTCCTTACTTATGAAATATTGATAATTAAAAAAATCATGAACAATGAATTGAACCTTTACATCTTTTGTGAAACCACACTATCTTATACATGATTGTAGTCAAAGCCAATAAAGTAAATATCTAAAGGATTGAAAGAAACTGTTGATGTAGTAGGCTCATCAAATAAATCTAGGTATAATGAATAGTGTGCTAAAGAAGAGGAAAGATGAAAAAGCTCAGTAGGAGAGACCTCTCTAACAAATCAATTTGATCCTAAATTCAATTTTTTCATATTCATATCAACTTGCAACAATAGTGGATCAATATGCATGTTACGCTCCACATGATCATTTGAACATTCACTGTCACCCAGGACACTACCTTGGTAATACTGGGGAGGTGAATGCAAGATAATATCATGAGGAAGTTGAATATTAATTAAATCAACATAGTTTGCATAGGCATAATGGCCAAAGAATGGTATACCAATGTGATTTTAGGATTGACATTTCTCTTCTTCAAATGGGTATATTAAAGCTTCAAAATCTTGATAATTTGATTCTTCTGGTTTTGTATTTGACGATGTATGGATAAAAGGAATTTCAATATCATCCTAAACTAAAAGGTTATCCCAACCCAAAACAAGAGTTTGAAAACTACAAGGTTGCTCAACAATTAGATTGAAGCCTTGCAAATACATGTCTCCATTGATTAAGTACAATATCATCCAATGTAGTTTGACATTCATCGCTTCTTATATCAGCATAAAAATGAAGTAGAAACATGAATGTCAAGGTGATGGTGGTCGAAGGTTTCTATTTGAGTAAGAATTTGTAGATCATTAGAAAAGTTATAAGGATCACAATATGATTAATCATCATTTTGACATGGAGGAATTTGAAAGAGGGGAGAAATATAGAAAGTTTTTTCACTCTTTTTCTCTTGTACTTGTGAAATATAGCCACCTTGTACCTAATCACCATGTGAACTAAAAAAATTAGAATTAAAAGAATATGGAGAAATTACAGGAGGAGCAAAACTATTAAGATAATAAAGGTACAAAGGGTCAAGGGTGGTGTAAATAATATAGGATGACAAGTATCCATTGAAGAAACACTACTTTCAATTGAATCAGATTCAAGTTTAAAATTATGCATGTTAGTATTATCTTGAATAATTAAGGGATTATATTTAATGGAATCATGAGAACCATGAAAGCTTCTTTGAATGAAAATTAATTCATGGGAAGAAGATGAATATCAGAAAAATAGATTAGAAATTTGGTTTTCATGTTTCACAACCCCAACCTGAGAACGAGGTACCCCTTTGTTCGATAATGAGAAAGGAGGAGGACAAGGATTAAATAGAGTAATAAATTCCTCCTCTAAGAATTTAGGTACCTAATGATCGAAAATAGTTGGAAGAGAAATATCATCAAGAGAATGTGATTCAAATTATTTCATAGAGATTATAACCAAATGCTAAAACTTCTCACTCATGAAATCCAAATCCACATCTTCTTTGGAAAATTCACAGCAAAGGTAAAGAAATCAATTAGGAAAATCCTCTAATGATTCATTAATTTAAATTCTAATCTGATTTATCCTTTTATATACATTATGATAATTATACTTATCAAAAGCTTCACGGATCTCCTTAATAAGTTTCTCAAATGAATTAATAGAAGTAGCTGGTAATGTATGACAATAAAGCTTAACATGACCTTCACATGTGAGGGTAAACAATTTAACCTAAGCACCATTGCAATGTATTCCATTAGGAAGGAAAAAATTGAATGAATAAAAGCATATGCCCAAGCATGGTTGTTGGACCCTTTCCATAAAACTTGAGATGTGACAATTTATGAATGATTTCCATGGGGATTGTAAGATTTTCTCTATTAGAAAGATATCCCAGGATTATGGTTTGGGAAGAAACCATTGAAGATAATATATTCAAACCAGACTTAATGGGCTCAAATAGTCATTTGGTCCTCCTTCTAGTGCCACTTCTTGAGAGTGCTATAATTCATCCAACACAGGGGGTCTCCCCAATATGAAGTCCCAAGTATACCTCACACCATTTGGAGTTGGAGCTCCATTGAGATAATAGGCTTGACTGCCATAACTTAAAAAATTTCCTTCACTGCAATAAATAACATAAGCGAGTATGCACATAACCTTTGAAACAAGCAAGTAAGTTGAGACTATGAAGCATATGATTGCAATGTATATAAGGTTCTTTCATTGACTTAAAAGAGAAAGTGAGTCTTTAGAAGAAAAGTAATAGTACTATCCTAAAAAATACACATACAAGCATACAAAGAATTGTTAATTAACCTGAAAAATATTTCACATGGTAACAATGATCATAAAAGCAAGTGACAATACACATTCAACAAGATGCATACCAAAGCCAATGAAATAGTTAATTTTCTATAGTATGTATGAACATAAACATACACAACAAACATTAAAAAAATATTCTTACAAAATCCATGATATATGCATGAAAGTGAACTGGATTGAGAGCTTCATATATTGAGTGAAGATTCCATGATACACAATTAGAACGATGCAACACTAGCCCCAATAGTGGAACATTAAGTCACCACTTACTTCTCCAAAGAATGATCTTCCCTCTTGTGCCAAGCTAGAGAAGCAAAGGTGAAATGTCATTAAATTTAGGCATGCGGGTCTATTTATAACAATCAAGGTGACCTTTCACCTCCCATGTGACTCTTGACCTCCCTCATGACTCTTGAGCTCTTGCATGACTCTTAGAATTTTCTAGTGACTCTTCATGTTCCATTTGTGACCCATGGGCTTCCAAACATTTTACATTTTCTCATTTTCAAAATTAAATAATTACATTTCTCCAATAATGTGGTAGTAATACATGCAACAAAAAAACACTCTTGTGTTGACACTTTGAGGAGCCATAATATGGCGAATGTGACATGAAACTTCCTTGTAATGTATCACTGGAAAGTTCTTGTCTTTGTTGCTATGTCTTCATTACTTCATGATATATAAGGATTGTACTTCATCTTCAGCCTCCAAATGGTCTCGGCAAGTGTTGGAACATTTTAAATCAACATGATCTTCCATCTCTTTATCATGGTCTAGAATTTCTTTACTCTGACATTATAGCTTCTTTGCGTCTTATCTTCATGAGTGTCCTTCATGTAAACTTTTCTTGCTAACCTCCTTGAGTATCATCTTTCCATGATAGGGTGATAACACTTGCAAATGAAGTTCACTCATGACAAGACAAAAACAACCCCAAAATCACTTATTTTATATTTGTTTACTCATTTGAAGCTTATTGTGATGGGACCATGGACAAAGACTGAGAGAGGAGCATTGGGGTGTGTACGGAGTGAAGGATTGGGTACTGTGATTTCAAAATGTTCAATAGTAATGGAGAGGTATGACATGGATTGCGCATTGGGAAATTTTAGGAGGTAGGGATGGCATTTTTCCCCACTTTAACTGCACAGTGGGCAAGTCTTGAGGGAGATGATATATGTATTACATAGTTGAGCAATAAAAGGATGAAGGGTGGCCCTACTACTTACTGATAATGTGCAGTGCATAGTGGAAGAAATATTTGGTTAAGGCATTGTTAGAGGAGAAGAGCAGAGATGTTTCTTCCTTAAAGGGGCAACTCAAGATGTTAGATACACATCCTATGAAGATAGTAGAATTAACTACAACAAAGAGGGAAAGTGAAGATTTAAAGCTAAATTGACATGATGCCCTTACAAATAATAGAGAACTTCAAGATCATATCATCCTACTAGAAGCCCAATTGCAAGGGATGAAGGAGAAAATAAATGAAAACATGCAACAACAATAAGCTTGAGACATCCTAATATGTTAGGTAGAATAATTGACTATATCTAATGATGCAAGATAGCTACAAGCTTTGATCATATCCCATGATATAGATTTATGTGATAGGAATTAGAAGGGGTTAAGATGGGACTATTTCGAGCCCAGGAACATGGCGAGAAGATTGAAGTTCAACTAAATGTTTTAAGAAGGAAGCATCCCAGTAAGTTAGATTTCAAAGTGGGTAGATGAACTATTTGGGAGAAAATTGTGAAGCTAATATGAAAGTAGTAGTGACGCTTGGATCTCATCTAGGAAAAGATAAAAATGATCAGGATGATCTGCAGAGAAATGAACACATGATTCCAGGGCACTCTCGAAGAGGTTCTTGACAAAGTGGAGAAAATAATCAAATATCTAAAACAAATGACAAAAGAAGAAGTTGAGGGAGAAAAGTTGAAGCTAACTCATTTACTGAGAAAATCTAATCATATGATTAAAAAATAGAGATTAATAACATTGGTGGAGAAGAATTCATAAGATATGGCAAATGGAGTGCAGGAATTAAAGGATAAATGAGAAGTGCTTTATGATAAAACAAATTCCTTATCTTTTTGATGGACATGGTGATGTGTACACTTAAGAAATCTCTCATGAATAGCCTCAATGCTATCAAAGAAGATCAAAAAGGATTTGGAGAGGAAGATAGTCCATTACAAGGCAAGGATATTGTCAACTTATATGAATATCCATTCAAACTCATGTTCATGTTGAGACATATTTTCAAAGAAATGGAAAAGGTGGACTATGAGCCAATTACAACTCTAGATGAGATCATTTTGGAGGCATGTACATGTGAGTTGTCCATGGGAAATTAATGGAAGAACATGTTTTGATTCTACAAGTTGGATATCAAAAAGGAATTCCTATCACTATCATTGTGGGCTCCAATGGAAGTAGGCTCTAGTTTGATACCACTAGTGTGGGCACTAGCAGCTTTGGAACCACCAACACCTCCACCAGCACCATCAGCAGTGCACCCACTATAATGCATGACATAGGTAGAGCCCAAGAGAGAAGGAAGGCAACACCCAACCAAGAGAGAGATGAAGAGCTATTAAAGCCAAATCTAAAGGGGCCCGCCTCATAACCAGTAGAGTCTTCAAGAAACTTCTAGAAGAAGTTATTGTACAGTTGGAAATTTTGTAACAAATATTGGTGGTTTTATAAATACCAATAGTGTTTTAGGGTAGGGTCCAAGTTCTTAAGTTTATATATATAGGCATGATTTTGAAATTCAAAAGGGAGAGAAATCTTGGTTGTGGGAGAAGCTCTACTATATTTTTTGGTGAATTATTGGGAGGTATTGAAGCTATCTTAAGGAATAATTCTACAGTAACTCTTGGGTTGTCTATATATTCTTATCATGTAATTTCATACCCATCTCAATTTTTGAAGTTTAATACCAATTACGTAAAAGTTTATGCAGTTTCTATGGCACTTTGAGTTGTGAATGTGAATTTTTATGTGAATTATGTATTATTGTATGAGAATTATTAACTAAAATGAATTATATAATTAGTATGATTGTTTGTATTTGTTTTGCAAGATCTATCAAGTTAGTTTTAAGAATAGCTTGAATTTCTTGATATTTCTAACAAGGGTTTTGCAAGAAAATGGTAAATTTCAAAATTGTATATTTTCTAATAAATAAATTCTTAATTAATTAATTCCCACCAAATCTTAACTTATTTAAAGAAAACTATTAATTTCTCCTTTAAATTGGGTAAGATATGTTCTCCATTTTTCATCCATATTTTCATATTTCAACTTTCCATGTCAAACACAAGGGTTGTGAATGCTCTAATTTAAGATGAGCGGAAATGTAGCCTATAAAATGCATTTAATGACCAATGTTTTTCCCTTAACCTTGACTCCCAAATATATTTCAAATTTGAACAAAAACCTGAGTTTAATTTGAAGATTATTCATGCATATTTTACACACTGCTTTCAAGAACATAATGAGAATGTTGAATGTGAATGATGAATCAAGTTTTCAAACACATCAGAAATTAATTCTATTCTAGTTTATTGACTTGCATTTAACACGGTGAAATATAGTCATACATAAAGATTTTACTCCATGGATGTGATAAATTCTTCATTTAATGTTTCTTTCTGGTGACAATTTATAGGAGGAAGTAACATGCATCAATTTTGTACTATTTCCAGCAATTGCGAAGAATTGAATTGAATCCATAGAATAATTACGCAATCATTCTAAGCACACACTTACAGGAACGATTTAAATATATGGTCTAATTTAGATGCATTATGAGTCATATCAGCCTTTGAACCATCTTTTGTCAAAGAACCATGAATTAGAACATATAGGTCAAAGGGTATAAATTACAAGGAATAACATTAAATAACAATATTGTGCAATGTACACAGATCTAGATAGGATATCTCAAGATTAGAGAAGAAAATAAGATCACAGCTAGATGTTCCCAGGATGTGCACTACAACATAGTGTAGTGTGAAATTGGGGCCCCAACATCTTGAATGAAGGGCCATGGTTTTGGGGTAATTATATGTTTTTCATTACTCCTCGATTCCCAAAATTTGATGCTATAACTATGGTGGTTTCTAGATTTCCAATGTTGGTGGCACTTCAAAATATTCCCCCACCTTTCTGGTAGTACATACTCCTTGAGGATATTAGGAACACACTTAAAAAATTCAAGGAAATAGGTTGTGAAAGGATAGAGAAAGTGTTTTTATTTTTATTTTGTCAAAATATGTGTAAATGTAGAACTTAATAAAGGGCTACCTGGCCAAATTCAAATGAAACATAAAAACTTTTGTTGGACCCAAATATTATATTGTGAGAATATGATATTTAGGTGTAGAACATGCTTTGAAACTGGGCTCTTGTAGAAATTATGTTCTCAGGAAAAAAACACAAAAAAGAAAAAGAGGTAAGTTTATAAACAAAAAGGATGAAAATTTCCAAATCCACACTTTCTAGATAAGGAGGAATAACAAAAAAATGGAGAGTGAACTAGTCCAAGAAAAAGAGGATATATAGGTTCATTATGGAAATCATGTAGTAGGGGAAGATGAGGTGCATTTTGTTGCATCTCTTAATAAAAATAGGGTGGGTACAAAATCATTCCAAGTTACAGATCATGAGGCAAAAGAGACCCTCATGGTGGATGGGGTTAGTGGGCACAAAGTGTGTCCATGTATAAAACAATTGAGTCTCAGATAAAGAACATCCTCCAAAGATATTTGTGAGTGAGTTGACTTTGATTCTAATTGGCCCCAATCCTTGGGAATGGCAGCAAGTTGAAAAAAATAAAGGAAAGAAGGGAAGATAAGTGATTTCTACATTACATGATTTTCCCCATTGTACAATATGCTTTCTTGTCTTTCGTTTATGTATCTCTTCAAGCCAATTTTGAATGTCTTCTTAGAATTCTTTAAGCATAATCTTTTTTATACATACACCACACAGGATCTAGGCAGGTCCATGGTGAATGCGCATGTCTAGTGTGTATATACAAAATACGTCTTCTTTCTAATTTGAATGGAATTATGGTTTTCTTTTGGCGGGAAGAAATGTTAATAAAAATTAATTTTAAAATTTGTTTTATTTTTTATTCAATATATTTTAAAGTAAGGTGAACTTTTTAAAATTTCTTTTCATTGATTATCTCTTTATTATTTTTAAGTCATTGAACTATTTTTTCTTTACATTTTCATATTATTTGGTGTATAATATGTGGTATTAAAGTGGATTGTCCTCAACTCGAAAAATAACTGAGTGAAATTATTAAGATGTAGAAAGTACAAATCTAAGTATGCTACATCATTTTTTCATAATCTCGTTAAATATAATTTTGTATTAGAGGTCGTGCAAGTTATGGTTTTTGGTTAGGTCTAAAACTAGTTTTAAATAGGTACACTTGGTAAAATAGCTACAGATAACAAAATCCAAACCAAGTTCACCTATAACATTGATAATAAGATAAAATAAGGCATTTCAATTCCAATGTTGAAAACAAAAATTAAATTTTAATGACCAATGTCATTATGTTTGAGTTTGTGTTTGAATTCAATGACCTTGAAGTTCAACAAAAATTCAATAATAAGACATTAAATGAAATAACTAATATGAAGATTGAAATAATATATATTATATATATAATATATATATATATATAAATATATAAATATATAATATTAAAGATATTTGAAAAGTATTTATAATAAATTTATGTTATAAATATAGATAAATTTTTTTTGTTTTTTATAAAATTATATCACATATAATTATTACTAAAATTATTTAACATTAATTATATATATTATATTATATATATATATATATAAATTAATGTTAAATAATTTTAGTAATAATTATATGTGATATAATTTTATAAATAAAAAAATAAATTATCTATGTTTATAACTTAATTTTATAAATAATTTCAAATTTATATATTGTTATATATAAGTTATACTCAATAGTGGTAAATAAAATTATTCAAATTCAAATTATGATTATAAAAGGCCATAAGTATATAAATATATTTTTACATATCTATCTATGCCTTCAACTTCATGTGTCTACACGGTATATGTGCTCTCGATTTGACACTATATATGTTCCCACTATGCAGTGTGAGTGTGAGCCTATAAGGGTTGACATCTTAGTGGTCACAGACTCACGATTGCAAATAGAAAAACTAAAACAAACAAATGCTAGACAAATGGTTATCCTCTCGATCCTTATTTTCTTAGATAATAGATTCAGAAGACTAGTCAAACTATTGGCAAAGGCTTCAATCATCAAATTGATGGAGGAAGTGTTTAGAACTTCGATTTTAGTGTCTTGAAAAAAAAGAAAAAAAATAAACCCTAGCTGAACAAAAACTCAATTGAAACAAATTAAAATCAAATATTTTTAGGTTCAATTTCATGTTCATATTCATATTGAAGTTTGCCATTACATTCGACGAACTTCAATGAAAAAGTTCGATTTGATTTAAGATTCAAAGAATTTAAAATTTCAACCTAAAAATTTGTTGAACCCAATGACTTAGTTGATGACATGATAGTTCATATATGCGCACTCTCTTGAAATAGGAAAAAAAAGAAATTCTAGTAATACATACATAAATTTATCTGGGAATGTCCAAATTAAATGGGAGTATTAAGAGTTTGAAGATAATTGCGTAATGCATCTTATAATGATTTCAATAGTATAGGATTAAATTTTCTGAAGTTATAATTGTTTGAAGGTCAAACTAAAGGACAATCCCCAAATAACATCTTAAAAAGGTACAATCAAACTAGAGTTTTATAGTTTTTTATTGGAATATATGTTTGGATTGGTTCAAAAGAGTGTGATAGAGGAACAATGCTAGATATATGTTCATTAACTCGATTCTTAGCTTCTTATCTTATAGACTCAAAAGACTAGTCAAAATGTTAATGAAGGTTTCAAGAATAAACTTTATGGAGGAAGTGTTTAGAACTTAGATTTTAGTGTGTCTTAAAAAAATAGTTAAACCCTCGTTAAACCCAGTTCAACAATAACTCAATTTAAATAAATTAAAATCAAATATTTTTAAGTTCACATTCATGTTCATATTCTTCATCTTGAAGTTCACCATTACATTCAATGAACTTCAAAGAACAAGTCCAATTTGGTTCTAGGTTTTGTGAATTTTGAAATTCAACCTTGAAATTGTTGAATCCAGTGACTTAGCCAAGACATGGTAGTTCAATGACTTAGCCAAGACATGGTAGTTCATATGAGTATACTCTTTTGGAATAAGGAAAAAACAATAATTTCTAGTAATACAGGCATAACCTTATCTTGGAAGGTCCAAATCAAGTGGGAGTAATGAGAATAGGAATATAATCCCAAATTGAATGTTATAAAAATTTCAACAATAACCTTATCTTAGAAGGTCCAAATCAAGTGGGAGTAATGAGAATAGGAATATAATCCCAAATTGAATGTTATAAAAATTTTAACAATATCGTATCAAAATTGGTGATATTATAATACGTTCAAGATCAGGCTACTGGAAAATCCCCAAATAAGATCTTAGGTACATTAACTTGATACTTTTATAACTTTTTAATCAAGTATATGTTTTGGGTTGATTAAAAAAAATTGTGATAAAGAAACATGAGAATTTGGGTAAATATTATTTTTGTTTTGCATGGAAGGGGGTGTTTTATATATATATATATATACTAAAACTAGAGAGTTCATCATTGACACAAGGAGACGAATATCTATGTAAAAATATTTCTAGTTTTGTGGATATAATCTATAAATCCTAGAATATACAATGATAATATAGGTTGACATCATACATTTGGAAAATAAAACACAATTATAAATCTTCAAAAATTATCTCAGAGAAAAAATTAATAATTAATTAAAAGAGATGGGAAACAAATTAGACGATCTCAAATAAATGAAACGGGGGTGCTTGAAATATATAACATGCATCCTTACCCCAAATTCACCCTGTCAGGAAAATGATAAAGAAAAAATCATGCTTGAGTACTGGTCAAATATGAAGAAAAATACATTAGATTTGGAGAACATAGGGTTGGATTCTAATACACATGATCATTCATCACCACACGATCCACATTATTATGGGTTCAATTTGAGTCCAAGAAATTACTTCATTCCATAGATCAATATGAAGAATTGTGATGGTGATTATACTATAATATACACATTTTAGATGGACCAACCCTATGATCTACATTAAGTGACAATTTTAGAAATGATGACTATTACATCCTTGTATTTCGAACCTAATCAATTTTTGTGGTACCAATAATTTTTTTTATTGAAAAATGGAGTCTATTTTTTCTTGGTCTAGTTTTAAAGATGTTTCATAGTACAATATGGTAATATTAAGAGCAACATCTTCTTCAAAGAATCAATAAATATTAGTATGAAACGTTGATAAATATAACATATTCAACACTTTCAGAAGTCGAATCTTAGATTGAAGAATATTATAGAGGACAGTTTGTTGGATCTCATTATGGGAACTTTAAATGATGAAATTTATAATGACATGCACCTATTTGAACCTATATATTTAGAGAAAATATAGTATAAAAAGGAAAATTGAATTAAAATATGGCTACTAGAAAGGCAACCACTAACCCATATAGACAGGGTAATTCTCCCATTTTTAACCTTACTTAACCTATAGGGTTATCATCTCAACAAATGTATTAAAGAATAGAAAAGGAGATATGTTTCAATCTTAATGTAAAGTACAACAAAAAGGACAAATAATCGAGTGAGAAGAAATTATTCTATATAGATTTTGAAGAGGAAGAATAGAAAGAATTGGAAGAGACTACTCCAATTATATATTTTCATACTTTGGCTCATATTAGTATTCAATAATGTTGATATATTTTAGTAGTAATCATAATTTCATTAATAATCATTTGACAAAAAGTCTTAATTACTTTATATATATAGCACCAAAGTTTTAACTCATAATTTCATTAAGGAAATATGATTGAAAGCAAGAAAAAAAATGGAGAAAGAAACAATAGAACTAAGATAAAATAAGTATTTAAAGTAATACCATGTAGTTAAAAAATGAGATGTAACAATAAATAAAGAAAACTAGTTTGAAACCATGCAACATTGAAAACTATTTGAAACCATGCAAATTATTGAAAACCATTTGAAACAGTGCCATTATTGAAAATTTCTTGAAACCATGGCCTATTGGAAATTTCTGGAACCACTTGAATTCATGTAAATTATGAACCACCTTTGAATTGTAATGGTTTAGGATAACCCAAAAAGCCTAAGGATGTGAATTAACCAATGAAAACCGTTACATTTCCATATATTATTTACATGAATTACAATTCATGGAAATTTATTTACAAGAGGGATTAGAAAAAATGGTTGTCACATAGGTGCTCCAAAAATTATAACATTAGCTTGATTGATTCTTGATATCCTTATAGGAGTTAAAAGAGAGAAAATATATCAAGATATAGAAGGAGTAAGAGTATCCCTCCTTCCAATGTGCATGATGAGAAGACATTGTTTGTTAAGCATATACCAACATTAAATTTTTGTGACATCCATAAATCATATATAACATTTAATGGTTCCTTGAATCCTGAATGATGATCCCTACCTTTGAAAACCTCAAAAGTTCCTCATTTCAATCCTCACATGAAGGTTATGATAATTGTTTAAAGAGAGCATGCTTTTTAAAGATTTACAAAGTGTAGTGCGGATTCATGATTGCACAAAAAGGAGTGTATTAATTCACATCACTATAATGCTCCATGGAAGGATCATGTGATAAATCAATATTAAATGTGTAAATAGTAAATGCAAAAGAAACAAATTAGCATGCACATATTTATGACATGCTAGAAATGTTTACAATGTTAATCTTCTTAGACTATGGCAATCTAATGTCGATTAATTTCATCTAGTTGTTTCTCAACATGTAATTGTGAAATGTATTTCAAAGTATGGTTCAAAAGTAAAAAAGAGGAACCTTATTTTAAACTTTGTCAAGATTTGATGAAAATAATTGAAAACATAAAAGACATTGTAAATCCATTTTTTCATGTGCATAAAAAGGGTTCCTTATAAATACATATAGCTTTATAAATCTTCTTACCCCTTATTGTGCCCTACTTGATTTTTATGCTAAAATTTCCATGTACATTCTCCCCAAGAAAAAACACTCAAATCACTTCTGCCCCTCTTCACCACAAATGGTAACAATGTACATGCATTTTTGATAAGACCTTGGAGCATATTTTGTGTTCTCTAAATCCACTAAAACCTCTATCTCTTGATTTATTTGTATTTCATTATCAACAATTTCATTCTTCTTCTCATACTTATCATCCCACATCTCTCCCACTTTTTGTTTGGAACTGTGATTTTTTTTTTAGTTATGATAAGTAGATTCCTTTAAGAAAGTTCTTCTTACTATTGTTTTATGATAATTTTAGCTACACATTTTAAAATTCTAAATAATATGGTGCTTCTAAAGAAGAAAAATGTTTCTAACTAATTTGATCTTATATAATAGGCTTTCAAATATTAACATACTTAAAACTAGTTGAATAAGTTCCTTGTATAATGGAGTGTTATTTTTGTAATGCATGGTTTTTTTAGTCACAAATTATCTTATATACAATTAACTTTGTATCCATTTATAGATATACATTTTTTTTATCTCATGAAATAAACTTGGCCCTTCAATTTGGTAATCACTAGCTGGATTTTTCAAGAATCTCACATTCACTTGAATTCAAAAGATTCACGATATCATTAAGTTAGTAATAATTCCCTATAAAATATGTATTTAGAATTCCTATATAAGAATTTAAACTTAATTTCTATTAGTATGTAGCTGAACAACCTTGCAAATTATTATACAATACATATTATTTATCAACATTGCTAGATCTTCATCCTCTTCACATCTTTGAGCCAGTCTCTTTGGCGTTTTTAGTAAACTCTCTAAATCTTGTGATTTTATTCCTAACACCTATTCTTTTTTAATCACTTAAATCTATTTCATTCTCTTTTCACAATCCCTTTTAATTAGCATTGGATTTCATCTAAAATGTTGATAAATGAGATATATGAACAAAAATATAATACCATCCTTGTTACAGCAAGGATCACTTTCTCTAACCAAAACTTTTAACTCATTCATTTATTTTCGGGACTAAGACTTAGTGTTAGTAAAGAAATAAAGTAGGCATTGTCTCCCTTGCCTCATTGTGGTGAACCTGTTGTGGAATTTGGAACCTTTCTCAAAGCACTAAATCTTCCATCTCCCTATATTCTCACATAGTATAATTATGAAATAAGTGACCCATCATCCACACATCATTTATTTTCTTGGAAGGAACAAACATCCCATAGTGTAATTAGGGGAATCTGATTAAAGGATCATGAACCACATATCCACATACTTGCAATTCAAACCCTTTGTATGTGCACTATTCACCTTGCACACACCATCACTACTACACATTTTTTTTTTTACTAACCATTACAAGTACATTAATTTCTTATATTTTACTTTGAAAATTTTCACCCAAATATAGCATAAAACTAAGAGGATTTAAATAAGTGACCCTAACCCACATATTTTTTTTACTTGTTTTGATCATTCCAATTCACACCAAACCTAGCTTAACTAGGAGGAAAGTAAGTGGCCCTAAATCAACAAATATTTTTTACTTGTTTTTCTAACCAAAGCTTTTCTTTCATTCATTTATTTTTGGGACTAGGACTTGGTGTTAGTAAAGAAAGAAAGTACGTAGTTCCTCCCTTGCATCCTTGTCGATAACCTTTGGTGGCATCAAGAATTTTTCTCAAAACATTAAAGCTTCCATCTCCCTATATTCTCACATAGTATAATTAGGAAAGAAGTAAGTGGCCCACCATCCACACATCATTTATTTTCTTCAAAATAAAAAACAACACATAGCGTAATTAGGGGAAGTTTATTAAAGGATCATGAACCACATATCCACATACTTGCAATTCAAACCATTTGTATGTGAACTATTCACGTTGTACACACCATCACTACTAACCAAATTTTCTTACTAACCATTACAAGTAGAGTAATTGCTTATATTTTACTTTGAAATTTTGCACACAAACATAACATAAAAATAGGAGGATTTAAGTAAGGTCCTAATCTACATATATTTTTTACTTGTTTTTCTCATTTTAATTCTCACCATACCTATCTTAACTAGGAGGAAAGTAATTGGCCCTAAGTCCACAATTTTTTTTTTTTTGTTTTCCTAACCAAAGCTTTTAATTCATTCATTTCCTTTCAGGACCAGGACATGGTGTTAGTAAAGAAATAAGGTAAGCAGTGCCACCCTTGCGTCCTTATGGTGAACCTGTGGTGGCATCTGGATTCTTTATCAAAAAAATAAATCTTCTATCTCCCTATATTCTCACATAGTATAATTATGAAATAAGTAAGTGACCCATCATCCACACATCGTTTCTTTTATTCCAAGGAAAAAGCATAAAATATTATAATTAGGGGAAATGTAAAATATCACCACATATCCACATCCATTCACATTTTGTATGCTCAAAATTTTCACATGCATGCACATTTACCCCACACACTAAGATGACTTAAACCTTATATAAAGGGTATCCTCTTTCTGGAATATTTGTAATTAGTTTATTTGAGCTTATATTTTGTTCAACACCCTAAG
>APFE030046800.1:104276-128521 GCA_000404065.3 Pinus taeda | reverse complement strand
CCCGTATGACCACTACCTCGGTCGTGCATTGAGCTGCCGCCTACTTCGCATCTTCCACTATATTCTCATTCATTGTTCCTGCGCTGTCATCCTGAAGCTTTTGTTGTCTCACTTTAAGAGTTACAAGCTTGCCTTCAATATTTCCTATGACTACGTAAGCTTCCTCCAGCCAGGGCTTTAGTCGTGTCCTCAACATTGTTTCCTTGTGCAATGCTGTGTCCACCTATTCCTTCAGCTGCTTGGCCTCCTACAGCTTGGCTAGCCTTTGTGTCAGTGTGACGGTTTGTACTGTGCCCTTACCTTCATCGTAGCATTGTTGTAGCTTGCGTGCTTCCATCAATAGACTTTATACATTTGGGTCCTTCTACAAGCTTGTTAGGACCTCAAATGATTGCTTGAACAACTGCGTGCAGTCCGTTATTGCACTTTCCACTGCCATGACTGCCTTTGTGACAGCGATCGCCCATTGTTCCCTTACTTCTAGTGGTGTGGAGGGCTAGGCCCTCAACTGTAACTCGATAATTTGTAGGTTCAACTACAACTAAACCGACACCATCTTAGTCCGAGTATCCTGTACCCTTGTGGCCAACTTATGGATGCATACCTTGACTGGCTCTTCCTCTAGAATGGCCAACTTTGGGACCATTTTGCATGCCTCCTCAATGACGTGCATAATATTCTTGCTCTGGTTAGTCGCCTCGTTCTCAGCAACGATGGATACATTTCTTTGTAGGTCCATTTGTTCATTGTTGATATATTTTTCTCTCATCACTTGGAGGGTGCGATGCTCTCGGGCCCTCATTTATGCAATTACTCCATCCTGCAAGAGGGGGAGTGCTTCACGTGGAAGCACTGCTAGGTTCAGCTCAACTCCCTTCAAGGTACTGATAGTGGGCTTGTCAGCTTCATTGTCTGTGGTTAGTGCTCCATCCAGTAGCACTATCTCACTGGAAGCCTTCGTGCACAGCATATCGACAACCTCTGAAGTGCCGATGGCCAAGCTGGTAGACACCGTACCAGTCTATGACGCGCAGGTCTACAACTCCTGCAACCCACTCTAGATAGCCCCTAGTATGATTTGTTGCTACTGTTCAAATTGCTGCAGGGCCTCTGTAGTGACATCTCTATCTGTTTCACTGATATCATGTAACTCACCCTCCGTCAATGTGATAGGTTCTAGGGAGGTCTTGGTCGCCTTGGATTCCTTTCTAGACCCTCCCTTTTCCAGCTTTCTTGTGCACTTAATGCAGGCGGATGTCTCCTAAGGGTCCACGTTGTACTGCTCTGTGTATTCCTCTTCGATCTCAGGTGAAGGCGACCGCACACCTCTGTTAGAGCCCTGCTTTGTGCCATCTATCTGTTTTCTTGCCTCCTTTCTTTCTTGCTCTGCCTGGGACTTTTCAATGGCCTCCTTTTCCCTCTTCTCAACCAGTCATGCCATCTTCAGCTTGGAATCCTCCTTCTTCTTCTATGCAGTGGACTTGTTTCCACCCACCACCAAGTCCGTGGTAGTGCACCACTCTGCTGGCCATTAATCAAGCACCACATCGATGGCATCATCCATGGCTATATATGGCAAGTCGTACCACTTCTGCATAGGGTCCTTCCGCGCCCTGATTGATACTCGATGGAAATAAACTTTAAACTCAGCGTAACCTTGTAGGTTGGCATACACCGTGGGTAACAATCGTAGCTTGCAATTAATGGCCAACATGATATTCATCTCCATCAAGATCCAGAAGATATTGTTGTCCCGAACTCGCTACGCATCCTTGGTCACCCACAGCGAAGCGTACTTCACTTCTTGAGGGAGGTATGGTGCGAATAGAGGGAACTGGTTGTCCTCTGGTAGATCCCATGCTACCAACAAAATCAACAACAAGAGCCACGTGTAGTGGAATGTCTTGCTTTGCTCTTGTGCTTCGCGACAGTTCACCAGGAACTCTCCGCAAAGGTAGTCCAACCAGTTAAAATGAACTCCTTCCGTGCGTTGTTGTGTGAGTGAAATAATAGGCACTGACACCTCATCAGCGCAACACTTCCATATCACCTTCCCTACAAAGATCTACATTGCTACCTTCATAGTGGGGTCGCAGATGCTGGAGATAGCATACCAGCATGATTTCCTCACCAGTTTAAATTTTTCCTTCATTGACTATGTGAGAGCCTGCTCACCGGCCTTGCTACCGAAGATCATCGTTGGATTCTCACCAGTATACGATAACCATATTATGCGGTGAATCAACATATCTATGATGGTTATTAGCTCCTACAGCTACAGACACCATTCATGCACTAAGCACAACAGCTGCTTGATGACCAAAACTGTTAACAATGTGTGGTTATAGTGCGGCACCTAGAGTAGGTTGAGCAACCTTGCCTTCTCCACTCTTTTGAGCCACCTCCACAGCTCCAACATGGTCATTTCTGTATTTGTTTCTATGATGTGGCACATCAGCTGCTCAGTCGCCAGGTGCGGAAACTTCTCGTGGTTCACCAAGTCTTAGTCTTCAAGCTTCAGTATCGGTACCCGTGCCAAACGCGGACGGTTGAAAGCAATTTCATCCAGTAGAAGAGGGGTTTGCAGGGATTCTTACTCTCATCAATTACCTTTGGGACCTTGGGTTTAGGCTTGCACAGAGGGACATACTCCGGCAACTGTGTAATATGGTCCGTACCTTGGGCTTCAACCTCCTCTACTTCCATTCTTGCATCCTCATCATCCATCAAGATGTCTTTGATATCTTCCTCATCGAATTCTATGTTTATAGCCTTGCGTTTCTCTTGTGCAGTAGGCTTTGGTGGGTTTCACCTTGGTGAGGCGCGCACTGTTATGGCAAGTTTTTTTCCCTTGTTGTCCTTCACGGTTTCCTTGGTTGGGGTTGGCTTTGGTCTCAACATTCTCAGGGATTTAGGGACCTCCAGCAATACTTCAGCTACTTCTAGAGCAGCTACGTCGGGAGCAACTACTTCTGCCTGTTTTTCCATTTCTTGTGCCGGCTCTTCTACAACTTTCTCTGTATTGATAATTTTTGGGGGTGCTAACATAACGCTCTCTATCAGTGCTCATGACATCTCGGGCAAGTTCGCAAATGTAGGAGTCTGTTTGAGAACCTAAATGAACTCTGGGTCCATAGGTGTCTCAGAGATCAAAAACTTAATTCTCAAAATGCCAAGTGTTTCTTGCTCAACAACCACTTGTAATTTATAGGGCATTTTGAATTCAAATCTGACCATTCTCCCCAAAATCGGTTCATTAATGGCAGATTGGCGACAACTTTTGAAGGATCTAAGCCATAAATTTCATCTTAAATGCCAACCACCCGCTCCATTTGGCCTCACTTCTATTTTATTTTAATGAATAGTGACCATAACGGTCACTTTCCAGCCGACCTGCATGATTTCTCCCTGGGTAGCACAGCTCCCTCCGCACTGCCATGGACCCAGTGACACTCCCTTACTTCGCACCATCTTCCAATCGCACAGCTCCCCAACTCAGGCAATGTAGTTTATAGTCTCGCACCTCCTTTCAAATGCCTGGAGAGCTAATACTACGCTATCTTCATCTAGTCACATGGCCAGACTGCTAGTGTATGGCTTCAAATGACTCCCATTCACCTTTTCGGGGAAGGGTTCTCCATTCAATTTGACTAGCTGTACCACTCCTCCATCGGTAATCTCCTTAATAACATAAGGTCCTAACTAGTGCATCCTGAAGTTCACTAGAAATTTATCAAACTTACTATCATATAACAAATCCAGGTCATTTACCTTAAATGAGCACAACTTAATGTGTCGATCATGTCATGCCTTTTGGTGCTGCTTTTGGACTTGCTGGTGAAATCCAGCCAAAAATCTCTCTTCTTCTAGCTCATCCATCTGTGCGAGCCTCTCCTCTAGGGCTCCATGATCTATCATTCCTATGAGAACTACTATGCACAGACTAGGCACGATGTATTCCATAGGCAGTACCACTTAAACCCCATAGACGAGCCTAAAGGGGGTTTGTCCAGTCAACTTCTTGCAAGTCGTTCGATAAGCCCATAATATTGTAGATATGTGTAGGTCTTCCCTGAGCATTTCCAACCTTGGTAAATGCATTTTCAAGCACTTTTTGAATGCTTCCACTATCCCATTAGCCTACAGGTGACAAGGTGTGCTCTTCTGGTGATATACCTGAAATTTCTCATTGAGTGCATTGATCATCTCATTCAGGAAGTTTGTACGACGATCACTCATCAAGATCTTTTGACATCCAAATCGCATGAGTACATGCTCAAATAGGAACTTCACGGTAGTCATGCCCATGCAATCCTTCACCCACTGTTCCTCTACCCAATGAGTCAAATACTTCGTCGCAATAGTAATGTACCTTCCTCTTGTCTTTTCTTGTGGCTGAATGGGTCCTACAAAATCTACTGCCCACTTCTCGAAGGGTTGCAACATCATTTGTGGATTCAAAGGCATCTCATCGCTCCATGATAGCCTGCCAGTCCTTTGACACACATCAAACGCCTTGCAAAATGCTTTTGAGTCCCGATGGAGGGTTGGCCACCACAACCCTACGTGTAGAATCTTCTGCACAATTACTCTCCCTGCATAATGTCCTCCCGCGTCACCCCCATGAGCGTCTGTGAGGATGTGCTTCTTTCAAACTTAGGTACATACCGTCACAATATCTCATTAGTCCCCATCTTGTATAGATGCCCAACAATGACAAAGAAATGTGTTGCGTGCACCACTAATTCATTTTTCTACTGGACAGTGTATCCTTTTGGTGCAGTACCTGTCATTAGGAAATGTACTATATCCTCAAAATGACCATCTGTGACGTGCACTGCAAATAGTTGCTTGTCAGACGATACCTCTTCCAAGTTAGTGGGTTCCTCCCCTATTTCGATGCACGATAGATGGTCTGGTCCCATGTTCAGTCATCTAGGCTTCACAACAACTTCAAAATCATACTCCTGGAATAATAAGAGCCACCTGCAGATTCCCCACCCCCCAACATAGGCTTATTGACAAGGTACCTCAGCACGGAGCGATATGTATACATCTAAAAATAGCCTCCCAGTAAGTAGTTCCTATACTTCTAGAGTGCATACACCATAGCTAGCCCTTCATGCTCAGTGGTGGAATAGGTCTTCTCCACTTTGGATAATCTTCTGCTTGCATACATGATAGGATTATCCAAGCCTTCTCAACTAGCCTGCGTCAGTACTTCTTCCAATGATATACATGACGCGTTGACATATACATGAAACTCTTTCTTCCAATCCAAGAAGACTAGAATTGGTGCAATGACCATATTTTCTTTCAATACATCCAATCTCTTCTTACAGTCATTGTTCCAATAGAATGTGACATCCTTCTTCAACAATTTCTCCATAGGTGCGGTGATCTGGGCATAACCTTTGATAAACTTTCTATACTATCCTGTATGTCTCAGGGTAACGCACAACTGTTTCACACTCCTTGACACTTCCAAGTTCAGTATCACCGTGATATTTGCGGGGTCTACCATCAATCCCTATCTACAAATCACATGCCCTGAAACGTTCCCAAAAGGAACAAAAAATAAACACTTCTTGAGATTAAGAATGATCTGGTATCGTTGACAGGTATCCAACATCAGGCGCAAGCTTTCTGCATGGTGTTTAACTAGCCAAAATACAGTCCAGTCATCAAAATATACCTCCAGAAACTTATGAATAAATTCCTTCAACGCAACAATAACTACACGTGAGAAGATCACAGGTGCATTCTTCAATCCAAACAACATTACAACTTACTAAAAAAACCCCATTCAGTCACGAAGGTTTTCTTGCTCCTATCTTCTAGTGTGATTTTGATCTGGTGGTACCCAGAGAACCCATCAGTGAAGGAATATGCTTCTTGGCCACCTACATTTTACAACAATTCATCAGTGAACGGAGTCGGGAAAGGATCATGTACACAAGCATCATTCAACTTTAGAGATCCATGCATATCCTTATTTCATCCTTTTGCTTATTTTCTTGTACCACCATTAGACTTACCCTGTCAGATTCTTCCATAGGCTCAATGATGCTTGCTGGGAGCATCTTGTCCAGCTCTAAGCGAACCTTTTCCTTATATTTCAGATTGAGATGATAAGGCACTTTCTTAACCAGCTTCGTGTCGGGTTTCAATGTAATATTCATTATTCCTAGGTCCCTAATTATCCCTTTCAGATCCATAAACTTGGTAGGGAATAAATCCTGGTAGTCATGGAGCAATTTAGTGACCTTATCCACCATCACGTCATCCTAGTAGTCTCCAATATTTGCAAATTTGGGTTCTGCCTCTGTACCAATGTTTACTTGTTTTGTTTTCAACAACGTTGTTATATTAGGGTTCTCAATTTGCGGTCCTTGAACCTTGAGGTGACCTTCTGTTTCCGGAATGTTAATATTCCATGGATCCTCATCCTCTTCTTCAGAAATTACATTATAACATTCTAGTGTGTGACTCAGCTGAGTAGCCCGTTTAGGCTGAATCAAGTCTAAAGGATCCTGCAGTATCCTAAATATTGATGCTTTCAGTTCTTGTATCGCTTCATCAATACTGTCAAACAAATCCTCAAAACTGAATGTCATCATGAATCCCTTACGCAAGATATCCCATTCGTGTGTCCCATGGTGGAGCTTGGTCTCTACATACCAATTCATCGGGACAATATCCAAGGTGTGACAGAACAAGTGCACCCATTTAGGTTGGGGCTTTTCTCCATAAGCCTAGGTCCATTTTGCCAAATGTGCGCACTAATCATCCTTCCCATCATACTTATCTGTCATCCACATCTTAGGCTTCCAAATTTGTGTTCTCATCATCCTTCTACATTCACACCAATCATCAAAGCTTCCTTTATGTGTACCCCACCATCTTGCGCGCGTAGTGTGTAGGGCCTAGTCCAACACTTAGAAGTGCTACTTTTCTGGTACCTCCATTTCAAGTGCATCCAAAAAGATATCTATCTCATTCAGACCATCATAAGTAGGCATATTTCTTATCTCTAAGGACACATAATGTAGTGATCAGGTCATCATGTTGCAATTCAGCGTAGTCACTTCATGTAACTAATTCTGCCAGCACTCTAACTCTTCATGAAGTGCAGGAACTCTCACAATCCCATGTAATTCGTCCATCCACGGTTGGATTCAACCAATCTTGATCTCACATCGTTATCTTATAGATACAGTTCAAGTCGTCATCACTTTCATAATCGCGGACTAGTTCCATATAACGTGATCCCTCAGCAGGATCTAGAGGTACTAACACACGTAGTGATTTCTTCTCAAAGATCATCTTCCACTTCTTTAGATTGATTGCCTCGTTCATATCAGTGGCCCAGCCAATTCCTAAGAGTGCAGGATAGGGATTGCTTTCATCCATTATCTTTATTACTTCAAAATCAGCCAGTGTGCTTGCTCCCTCAATATCCATGGTCACCCCCTACAACCATCCCATGGGGATGATCTTTTGTTGATTGGCCATCCTTAGCTGAATAAGAGACAATTGCAGCACGGGCCTCCCCATTAGTTACCAAGTCTACTTTGGTAGGACGTTCACGTCTGACTCCAAGTCCAAAATAACCCGATCCATCTCATACTCTCCTATCTGCATAGTCAGTCTCATCTCCCGTCCCATCCTTATTTTATGCTTGAAAATCTTGTGTACTACATGGGGCTCACCCAGTGTGGTTCTAGTGCATCTATTGATGAGCTCTTTTAACTCTTTCATAGCCTTACTATCACATAGTAACTTCATATAGGTATCCAAGAAAGTTGTGAGCATAGAGGGGTCCATCCCCTGCTCGAGCTTATCCTTGCTTCCTAAGGTGGAGGCCTCAAAGAAGTTATTCTTAGCTTCCATGAAGGTTTCACGTGCATGCTCCGAATCAAACTCAGCCTCCTTCGCTGAAGCTTTACGAACCCATGTACCATCTTCTGGCTATTTCCCCTTGTCATCTCCTATCATGATTCCACTTCTGAGCATTATATTTATATTTGGATCCTCCTCGCATGGCTCAGACCTCATCATCTGCAGGTTCTGAGTCGGCGGAGGTGGTAGCACCCCTTTGTCACATATGTTAGCTATCAGCATAGGATAGTCTTCCGTTTCATGATCAAATGTACAATACTTGTGTGATGAACGTGTTAGATGAGTGAAATCATGGGAATCATGTCATAGTCCTCAATAATTAAAGCAAATCAACCACCCTCACCTCTGTTAGGTCCTCCTTTGCTCCGGCCTCGTCCGCGTCCCTGAAATCCTGTTCGCGCCATCCCTGCACTCTGGTTAGGGGGCTGCATTTTTGGCCTGCACCTTATAGGTTGGAGTTCTATCCATCATCAATTCATTACTCTTGCAAGTATGCTCATCATGCCCTACCGACCTACAAAAGTTGCAAAACAACTATTGCGGTGTCTGTACAAACTTCTGTAGCAAGTGACAATTATCCATGGTATGTTTCCTGGATGCCTCCAAGATAGCGCACCATAATGCAGGCCCCTCGCTAGGTCCTCCTTGAGCTTCTAGCCTTAAAGGCATTGGTCCCCCTCCTGAAATATAGTTCACAAAGACGGGCAATGGTCCTTGTCATGCCCCTGACTCTTGCATTTCAAGCACCATACCTCCTCATGTACCTCTAGTCGAACTACCTTGTCCCACTTCAGACTTTTCATCTCATGGCATAGATTTTTCAACTGTGCATGGATCTGCTAAACTCCTAGATTTGGATCTTGCATTAGAGATTCATGTAGTCTCATGGTGATCTCCAAGGCCTCCGCCTGAGTGGTTATCTTCTGTTGTGACAACACCACCCTTAAGCGTGGTAGGAGTGAAACAAAAAAACACTTGCGATGTTTTCCGTCTATTAGGTTCATGTTGGCTTCACAGATTGTACATTTTAGCCTTTGATCTAGTTCCCAAGGTGTCTCGCCTGGTTGCATCACAATTTATTTGAATCCCACAATTGGATGCGCCTCAGATTTAGGCCTACTGAATTCTTTATTCAATGCTATTTAGATATTTGCCACTCCAACATTTTGGATATCATTAGAGTACTTAATATACTAGGTTAGCATGCAATATTACAAAACACTAACTAGGGTCACCTTCTTTATATGATCATTTGTAACACCTTGAGCTTCCCATACAGCCCTTACAATGAACTATAATTGGTCCAGGTCCTCATTTCCGAAGCCTTTGAACAAAGGAAGCTTCAGTTTATTCCATATTGAACTCTGGTGGAGGTGGAGGTGGTACGAGTGAAGTTGGAGGCCATGGTGGTGAGGTCAGAGGTGGTGTTGGTGGAGGTGGTATTCGCAGGAATCCTTGTCTTATTAACTAAATAGCACTTCGTGGAGAAACCTTCGCTATTTCTTCCTCATCACCTCGCGGAGGTGAAGTCAATGGACTATACTCCAAACACTTTTTTCCTTTGTTCCTGTAACTTTTTTTGCTTCACGTAATCCCAAACATCAAGGTAGTTGCATAACCCTTCTTTTGCACAATAGCATTTTAATCCAGGTATTCAAATATTTTATGTACTTACCTCACGGTCTTTTGAAAAAGAGTCTCTCTGTCTCGCTGTAGCTGACTCAGGTGTCGATCGCGAACTCAGTCACAAATCATCCTATGATGTGATCGAGCCAATGATCAACAATGCAGGTGATATTATCCTCTCATGCTTCCACTTTCTGTATTAGCTCCAGGGTCCACACAATAGGACCATCAAGTTTCCACCTTCCTTGGCTATCTGCTAGCTTCGCGATCCACTTGTATAACTCAATAGGGAAGTAGCAGAAAAAGATCTCATGGATTTCTATATAGAGGTATCTATCCAACCACTGTTCCTTTATCAGTCGCAGGTTTATATTCTCCTGCTCTGTGAATTTGTGGATCTTCCTATCCAACCAATCTCTAATCTCCTTCTTAGATGGATTCCAGTGATACGACATCACACATCTCTTATGTAGATTCTTATCCCAGCAACAGAAGCATTTGTTGGCTTGAAGGAGCCTGACCCAGGTTCAACGTTAAATAGCCAAACAAATCCATACACTACTGGCCCTTTTGGCATCAACCCACAGAGCACAAACTGAAGTCCCACCCGAAGCAGTATGGGGGAATGTTGGAACCAAGTTTCTGTACCCTGAGATGGTTGTGGTGTCGTTTGATTCCTTCTATCCCTGCCTTCATTGAACTTGCTTTGCTTTAGTGCCTTCGAGACAAGCCCTCTATTCCCGCCTTTTGTTCCTCCATGAATCGGTATGATTGACCTTTACCCAGCCCTAGGCTACTGCTCAGGTACTTTCGTGCTGCTATAGCAGCGTGTCATACAAATAACCAATTAATCTAAGTGACTTTCTCATCTTATTAAACAATTATAGTTAATACCACGTAAATAGATATTCGTAATTGTTTTCAATTATTCAATGTAATTGTGGTCATTCATGCACCATATAAGCACAATAAAGGAAATTCATGCATAAAATATCCAGATGAATCAACAAAACAAAGAAAAAGAAATTTCATAATATCTCTCTTTATTAATATCTTCCAAGTGTTTACAGACTCTGTTCACCCTTCGCACACAGCTGCAAGGGTCCGTGCACTCATCTGCGGAATTCTACCCTAGGCCTCTGTGCACTCAATTGTAGAGCCTCTACCTACACTACGACCCAATACTTAGATTTCTTGCTTCAGAACTACGACTCTCTTACATTATTCATCATTCTATGTCTCTAAAACTACTTAGAGATTATCTATTTTTATACAATCCCATGGTCCATGGACCATGGGTAGTGTTATCACTCTAAAATTTTTGTAGGGTTGTCATGTTGTGTTTAAAGAAATAATAGAGGTAACCACAAACCTACTTTTTGAGATCAAGATCTAGCCTTCCTAATGCTTAGAGAGGGCTCTCTCTTAACGATTTAAATTTGTTGGATTAATTGATTTTGGGCTAGTTATTTAAGTTTGGTTGGGTTTTCATTTGATTTGGTGATGGAGTCACCGATTTAGATGGATAGATGGATAGATGAATGTCTCTTTACCATTGGGCCATGGAGTCCAAATGTCAAGAAAACAAGTCTGAATTAAGTTCTAAAGATAGTGTTCATATGGCAAGGTAGCTGAGTAAATTTAGATCTTTTAGGCTAGATGGTGAAGTGGTTTTTCAATCGAGGTCAAGAAGATGTTAAGGATTCCTCAAACTGGATAATCAGGGAAATGAAAGAGGTCAATCGAAACTAGGGAGAAATGAAGAATTCCCTACATTGGATGTCAGAAGAAAACATTAGAATGAATAACTGTTCAAGACATAATGTACTTAAACAAATTATGTAGTAACATTCCAATCATTTCATTCAAATTGGAAAACATGTAAGTATGTGAAATGCTTCAAAAAATAACAATTTATCAAATGAAAGATACTTCACTGAAGTGGCCAAAAACATGAATCTTGTAATGCAATGCCTTTATTACTCAGTTCAGTCTGCTTCCTTGAAAATGTTATAATGAACCCTTAGGTTTTAGATCAATATAACTATAGAAACATTCAGAAAACCACCCATAATACATCAAATTATGAAGTATTTATACAAAAAACTATTACAAAATATCCTAAATTGTTTTAGGCATTATTCAAGGAAAATTAAATATCTTCATGCAAGAAGATAGAGATAGATATGTAACTAATGCAAGTTGTCCCTCTTTTATTGTTTGCTGTTGGATTTTCTTTGATATTATGCTACTTTTTCTCTCTTGTTGTTTGCTTTCTCACTGACTGTCTCTTATCTTGTCTTTTACAGATACTCTTTCATCTTTAAACTCTAGTACTCTTTATTTTTTTACCTTGTTTGCTCTTGACTGCCTTGTTTTACCATTCATCTTCATAGTAAATCATTCAACTTTTCCCAAGACTTTGCATCTTGGAATTTAATATTTACCATTATTCCATAGATTTCATTAGTTTCTATGTATTTTGCCAAAGTAGGCTTGTTTATAAAGAGATGGTTTACCTCATGTTGGAGGTAAAAAAGGTTCTCAAAAGTCTAATAAAGCACTTTTCCTATAGGAATCCATTTCATGGAGGAATTGTTGGCTTGTTCCTTTGCCACTTCTCTGATTTTATTCTCATAGTCTTCATGTGGCATCAACCTGTCATTAATGACTAATGGATGAGGCAAATGTTTCTGCCTCAAATCATCAAATTTCGCCATAAACCTGGCTATTGTTAGCTCCATTATTTGGCATTTCTGCTCAAGTTGTGTCATCAAGTTCCTCTTGGTGATTACCTTCTTTACTTCTAGTATGGTCTCAGTTTTGTCAGCTATTCCAAGCTCCTGCAATTCATACTTGTTCTTTGAGTTAAGGAACTGGATTATTCTAGAGGCTTCTTTTGGCTTATTCCCAAGTTCAGCTCTTACCCTTTGAATTGCCTCACCAACCTCTTTGACCAAATCATGTTTCTCAAATATCACTTGTATAGAAGGCCAAATATCATTAACAGAGTTAATGATATTGGCCCATAGCTGCTACTTTTCTTGGGAAAGTGTTTCTTTCAATGTCAATTCTTTCTCTAACTTCTGTATTCTCTCAATCAATCTGTTTGACTTCTGTGTTTCATTTTTATGCATGGTTTGTGCCAACTTATTTTCATACTCTAGACCTTTTATTTGTTCCTTAAGTCTATTTATTTCACTAGTTTGGATGGACATATCATGCATAACTTTGATTAAGCTTCTTCATTGCTAGGATGAGTTGCTGCTATTGTTGAACCTATCGCTGATGTAGTGGGAAATGTTGTAGCTATTGGTGCTTCTATGGCCACCGAAGCTACCAAAGTAGAAGGAACTACTGTAGTAACTGTAGGAATAGTAGTGACAATAACTGCTTCCATGTTGGCCTATTTCTCCTCCACTAACTTATCCATCTCATTTTCCATTCCTTTTAATTGATCATTTAACTGAAGAATGAGGTCCATCATCTCATCTTTTTGGCTTTGGTTCTCTAGAACTTCCTTGGTTTGTGGATGTTCAGAAGGAGGCAAATTTAGCTACTTCTTCAATGCAGCACTGTCTTCATTCTTCTTTTTTATGAGCTTTTCTGCTGCCTTGATGCCATTTTGATTATAGCCAATCTCAATAACCAAGTATTCTAGTGATTTAATTATGTTATCCTTTGCTTGTGAAGATGACTTCTCTAGTTTAAACTGTGTTGTGATATTCCTTAGAGAATTTTGCAGATTTTGTACACTCATAGCTTTGTTGGTCATAGTTGAGTATATCATTTCTCCTGCTTGCTTATGAAACTCAATTTGATCTATAGGACGAACATTCTTGGCCAAAATTTCAAATTCTGTCTTTTTGTAATCTGCTGATGACTTAGGATGCTGTATTGTGGGTTGCAAAAAGGTCATCTGCATTTTCCCTGTTTTAAGGCCAAAAGCTGAAAGTAACCTGTTCTGATCACTAGGAGTCTGTTTCAAAATATTGGGCACAGGTTTCATCTTTCAATGCTCCATTTCTCAAATTGATTTCTTTATATTTATCCTTTATGTGTTTTTATTTATCCCCTGCTTTGCTTGATGAAGAGACTTGAATACTATGTTGCTTTTGAATAATCTGAGTATTATAGGTTGAAGGCTAATGAGATTCCTCTAAAACTGCTGGAGCTGTATTCTCTTTAACCACTATGTTAGTATCAATGATTTCAACTGTCTCAACTATCTCTTCTTGCTAATTTATGAGATTTAACTTGGGGTTCTTCCTATACATAATTTCAAATTTATCATCTGTTGTACCTTTTTTTGAGCAAGAACCTTCTTCCCTAGTCCTTTTTGCATTTTTGTCCTATAGGGCTGGAGTATGTTGAATGGAACTAGTATCCATCTATTTCTCCATATCCATTAAGGTGTTTTCCAACCACTCTGACTGGTTGGAAGTTTTTCAATCTCTGGCTTGGACTCATGCATAAAAGGGCTCAATTTAAATTTGAGTCTCAGTTTGTTTATGACAGCCAAAGGATAATACTGCCATTTAAAACTATCACTGAACTTCATCTCTTGTAAACATTTCTCTGCTTCCTCTCCAACCTCCCTATTATTGTAGATAAAAGGAACAAGTTGGTTTGTTATTTTAAACCGTTTTTTCTTCCTGGCTGATAGAAAATTCACATCATCTGAGTTTATGATATGCCTAATATACTATAATGCAAATATCGTCATGGGGAGATATTTGGGTAGCTTATATGGAGTGAGTTGACATCCATACACCCTTATTGCAGTGTGGTTCTAGTATAAATACCAATCCCCTATTCTACTGTGTTTGGACAACTATAAAAATTTCTTTATCTCATCGCTAATCCTGGATTGATTGCTACTACTTAGCATGTTAACCACTGGGTGAACAAAGGAATCAATGAAATCTTTGTAGCTGAAATTAGTGGAATATTTTTGGATTAAGGGTGTCCAAAAGATAACAGATCTATGATTTCCCTTAATGTGAAACTTTTGGATGTTAACTGGAAACTTGTCTGATTGGAAATATAGGAACATATGGAACAATACTAAAGAGAATTTGAATACTCTTTCATCTGGCAATCTGATCAATTGATCATGGATTCTCTTTGCTAAGGACTGGGCAAAATTGAAAATTGTAGCTGGAGGCTTTCCTCGGAAAACAATGGAAAGGAAACCAAGTATAGGCTCATCTACATGTTCATGAGTGGTATATCCTAGAATACAAGACAACATGGTTACAATCTACCTGGCCCTCTTAGAGAAAATGGTAGTAGAGTATGGAGGACTGTCTGTAGGAATATGAGCCTCTTCTAGGATGAAAGTCTGTAAAATTTGAGATCTCTTGGGAAGGTCCAACTTTAAGTACAGATCAAGTAGGTTTTCAATAAAAAATGGGGTTTCATTAGGCTTTGGCTGGATTTGCAACATTTCATTTATTGACTCTATAGTGATTGTGAATAAAACCTACTAGTTAGGGGAGACTATGGCTCTTTGACTTGGGATATAACAGATTTGGAATAGGTGATGATTTGAGGGAACTGGTATACTTGTGGGAATGATTACTTGGTTAAATTAGAATCCCATAACTAAATATCATCATTCTGGTTGAGGAATTTGTCTTTACTCTAGCAGTGGAGTTTCAATACATGGCTAGGGGAGGCTATGTCTTTGATATGGAAATCTCCGTCGACCAATGGGAGGTGGTCAATATTCAAGTGAGGAGTTTGTAGGGGTTTTTCATTCAGAATACTTTGGGAAGCCATAGATTTGTTTATTTTATCAAATTAATCACTATCGGATTTAAGGAGCAAGCTTAGGACCTTTGAATAGTGTGAAAAGATGAACACAATTTGCAGAAAGGTTTTTTGGATGCACAGTGGCTTTCTTTAGGTCGGCAAGGCTTTTAATTAGTTCAATTGATTAACCTATTAGAAATACTGTGCAAAACTTAAGTACAAGCCTTTGGCCCTTTAGGAACACTTGGAAAATGAAGCTTTGGTATGCAAAAGGGTTCTCTGGGGGAAGCAGAGGCTTTTTGAGGCTTCAATGGTCTTTATGTTGCTTCCAATCAGAGTATGCAACGTCTTCTAGTCATAAATGGGTTAAAAAAGTTGAGCAGAGTTTATGGACTTTAAAATTGGTCGGTAGATGTTCTTTGCAACAGAATAATAGGGAATAAAATGGAAAGGGTGACTTTTTTATTTTTAACCAACAGTATTTAACCTTCGGGCGTGGGGTTAAATTTGAATAGTAGGCGGTCTCATCTTATGCGAGGAGGTGGTATTATGGTTCATCGCATCGCTTTTGAGTGGTAGGGTGGTATTTTTCAGAGGAGTCAATACAACGTGGTGCTGCTACATAGCAAAAAGGCAAGTGGGAAAAACCGCTAATCTCACGTGCTTTTTGGATATTAAAGATCGAATTTCTGAGTGCGTGATATAGGATGCAGGCCGTTGGATTTGGAGGTGGGTGATCAGAGGGTTATTGCATGGTGGAGTTGTGAGGGACGAGTCGGGGATTTGATTGGCGGGGCCCGGGGATAAGTGATCCAGCGGGTATTAAATTTATACAAAGATTTTGTGAGGGTCAAGGAGTTATCAAGTGGGGGGCTTGAAATATATAAAGCAGAACCATAGGTTAGAATAATATAAAGGGTTTGGGGGATACGAGATCGGGTGTTTAAAAAAAAAATTGGGATGAGTTAAAAGGGTATCGAGGAGGGTTTTTCAATGGGGCCCAATGCATTTTAACTTTTTAAACTTAGGATAAGGGGGTTTTAATGGGTTTAGAAGGGAAAATGAAATGAAACAAGGGAAAAGGTAAAATGAAGGGGAAGGGATATTTTTACAAGGGGAAATGAAGAGGGAAGGGTCCTTTGGAATAAAGAAGGGGAAAATATTAGAGAATGAAAAGTAATGAAGGGAAATTAATAAATTAGACACGTAAGGGGTTTAGTGAAATGAGAGGAAATTGGTGAATGAGCTTTAGTATTCAAGCCTAAAATTATATAGAACTTTTAGGGTGAATACCCAAAGTAATATATGACTTTTGTGAATGTCCTCTTTCTTTGATAATTCCTCCTACACATGAAACATAAGATTAAGCATGATGAAGGTGCATTTGGGCTAGCAACCTTATGCATTCCAAAACCTCTTTTACCTACCGTTTATTTACCCTAGCATTTTCTCTTCATTTATTGGGTGAATTTGAACTTGTTGACCCTTTATTTCTTTTTCTTTGATAACCAACTATCTAATTATAATCTTATAACTTCCAATGGCTCAGATTAAATTAATGAGCTCATTATTATTCTCTACCTAACTACTGATCTGCCAAGATTAAACAATTTTGTTAGATCTTTATTCTCTATTTATCAGCATGAATGAATCAAGATTAAACTATTTGACCATCATGGACTGTGGCATTTTTGACAAGCTGCACACAATCTTATCTTGCAGGGCAAAGTAAAAAGTAGTGGCATTTGAATTTGCATCACTTTCAGAATCTGTTTTTTATCTCTTTTTAGTGGGCTTCATATTTTATTTTCTTTTTTGATCCTTTTCTTTTAGTCCTTTGATTTTTCTTTTAGGACTTACCCCCTTTACATTTTTTATTTTTAATATGAGAAAATAGTTTGCAAAAAGCAAAAGTATGTACAATATTACAAGACTAATCATAGTCAATTCAAAATTATGAATCTTATTATTATAGGACCCTAACAGGTAGATCTCTTACAACTAACTTTACCATACAAAACTAAGGGTGGACTACCATTTATGACACATAACACCTTCGCACTTTGCGACCACAAAATGTAGAGACTTTACCATTTTATTACAAAATTTAACTCAAACATGGGCTTTTAGCACCAAAACTGCCCTTGGGGATCCCGCTCCCAACAATTACATAATTAAATGTGAGTATGCAGGTCATGCTAAGCATGTTGTAGAAATGATAGAAGTTGCATTGTTTGAGGAATTTCAGGAAATAAATCACCATGCGAAGATATCCATAGGGATGTTTCATAAATTGAAACCATGGTTTAATAGGCCTAATACAATTTGTGAAAAGGTTGTTGCCAATATCATGTTGAATTTCAACTTTGTTATAACACTTTGTAGGAATTTTATAATAAGAACTATAATGGCAACCCTCCTCCACCTATAGTGTGTCATTGTTTCCTCAACATTATGCAGAAGAGATCCATAAGAGGTTTTTTTTATAAGAAAAGATGTATAGGTGGGATAAGACGCATTGAATGTGGTGATTTGGCATTGTTCCATAACAACTTTCCTATTGATACCAACTATTCTAGGATGTGAGATGTCATCATCACATCCAATCATTATGTATGTCGTGGGAAATCAACCATCTTCCTTAACTCTAGCACCTACGCGGATCAACTATTTTAAGGATGATATTCCTATTTCACAATTCATGGGGGTGTTTAAAAACCAAATCTATAAATATATGAAACACTCACATAGGTCTAGGTCGCAAGCTTTTGAATTCGAGCATTCTCGTGAAATATTCCAACGAGGCACAATATTATTAGTGGTAGACTTTGCTAACAATTACACATTTTCTCTTGAGAGAGAGATCTAGAGTGAGTACTATCACTTAGAATAAGTGTCCATATTCGTACATGTTTTGTATAGACCTACACACTTGAATATTCATGGTAGGTATAACACTGACGAGTCATGTGATGTTATTAAGGAGTATCACTTTTACATCAACAACGATCGTGAACATGACATATTTTTTGTGCAACATTGATTTGACCTAATTTATGAATCATTAAAAAATGGCATATCATTCAGAAAGCAGTAGATATGGTTAAATCATTATGCAGGGTGGTTCAAGTTAGCACACATATTTTATTGGTTGAGTCATCTACACAAGAAGACAAAATTCCATCATACTTGGATCTATTTGAAAGAGTACATGGAAAGGGTGAGCATGATCGTGTAGGTGCTTATGTGAAGCAAACATTTAGGAGGAACCAAATGAATCATGATGTAGATTGACTCAAATCACCACAAGAGGTGGTCATCTGGTGTAGATCCCATTTGGGACATGAAGGTCACAGATCTATTAGGCGTGTGTGTAGGTTATTTTAGAATGTTGAAACTAACGATGTAAATAAATCCATTAATTGGTATTGTAATACTATACAAGGAATAAGGGAATTACACTCAATGCAAACAAAAACATTGGGGAAATATCTGCCATCGAGACAAGAAAAATCACATGTTTTTGAGATTTTTAAATTGGTGTTGATGGATTTAGAGTTTGATCACTGTGAAAAACACATGCACATGAAAGGATGGAAATATGTCCTCTTAATCCAAACATGCCTCATCCAATTCTGGTGTGGAAATAAATGCATGATGAAGAGTCCATCATTTCACTTGATCATGACCGAGTCTCTGATCTTGTAAGGGAAGGTATTTGGTCCATCTATTATTAATGGATTCATCTATAAATTAAAGTCTTGAACATATTTAACTAATACAAATTTTGTATTTGGATTGTAGTTGATGTTTCTACTATCAATACCCCCTCAATAAATTAGAAGAACATGGCCTATTATTTAATGTGATGCACATAGGTGAAAAACACGCTGTTGTGACCATATGGAGGTTGGTAATTCACATACCAAATTAATGGCATCATTGTTATAGGCCATTTTTTAAAAAAAGGTTAAAAACAAACTAATCAAATCATTTATATAGATTTTATGCTTGAATATATATCTTTCCAATACAATCATCTAGTCATAGAATCTTAGATGAATCTCAAAGAAATCAAAACAAAGAAAGGTGAACCAATGAGATGGAATATGAAAAAATTATACTGTTAACATATTATGGATACCTGTATTCCTATGAGCCATAAGCTAGATGGGTAGATGTTGCAAATGACGAGCCCTAAAGTCAAGTCTATAGCAATCATTTGTATTCTAATCTAGCATAAGAGATCAAGATATGAATTTTGTAATTTATAAATGTGACAGTTGAATACTCCTATAATTTTGTAATTTTGAATAGAGAAATGTTTCCCTCTTATATAGTATGAATTCATAATGGTATACATATATATTACATAAAATTTAGTTTTCATAAGGTGCTTAAGTTTTTAAAGCTTTCCAAATTTTAAGGAGGTTTTATTTTTAGGGATATGACCCTTATGTGAACCCCATAGATCTAAATTTTAAACTCTATATATATATATATATATATATATATATATATATATATATATATATATATATATATATATATATACATATATAATATATATATATAGTATTCATGTTGAACATGGAACAAACCTTATAGATATACTTCATATTGATTTGTAAAAAGTGGCAACATATATGTGTGTGTGTGTGTGTGTGTGTGTGTGTGTGTGTGTATAACCTCAAAAGAAATAAAATCAAATAAAATAAAACTTATTTGTAGCTTACATCTTGACATCTTTTAAAATCATTGTAATTTAACGTACATTGATTCTGCATGAAAAGGCACATTCTACAAGCCAATATGACAATTAAAATTTTCATTTTGTAAAAAATTACTTTCTGAATGTTCTTAATTAAAGGCCTTAAGATAAGGAATTGATTGAAATAATTGGATAGCCAAGTAAATTTATGAAAGTTCATAAAATTATAGAAACATATAATTAATTGTTTAAATTAACATGCATTTATTGCACTAAAAGACACTTTCTACAAGTTCAATATTAAATTGATGTACATGATATATTTTAGTTCATTTTCAGTATCAAAGTGACTTGCATCATAGTAAGATTGTACTTATTTCCTTAGTCTATGAAACTAGAAATCAAAATTATCATTTTGTAAAATTTTACTTCTTGAATGTTCTTAATTGAAGGTCTTAAGATAAGAAATTGATTGAAATACTTGGATAGGCAAGTAAATTCAAGAAAATTCATAAAATTATAGAAACATATCATTAATTGTTTAAATTAACATACATTGATTGCTTTAAGAGATATTTTCTACAGGTTCAATATTAAATTGATGTACATGATATATTTTAGTTCATTTTAGGTATGAAAGTAGCTTGGATCATAGTAACATTGTACTTATTTCCTTAGTCAATGAAACTATAAATAAAAAATTGCTATTTTGAAAAATTTTACTTCTTGAATGTTCTTTGAAGAACTTAATATAAGGAATTGATTGAAATATTAGGATAGCCAAGTAAATTTGGAAAAATGATGAAAAATATATAAAATTATCTAGAAACGTATCATTAATTGTTTTTTCATATATTAAACTCCATCTAACTAAGCTCTTGTAGATAACCTCAAAAGAAATAAAATTGAATAAAACTTATTTGTTGTTTACCATGATATATTTAGTCTATTTTAAGTATCAAAGTGACTTGCATCATAGTCTAAGACTATACTTATGTTTTTAGTCTATGAAGCAAGAAATATAAATTGATATCTTTTTTTTATAAAAGTTATACAATATAAAAAATTTAAACTAGCGAAATAATTAAAAAAAAATGCATAAACTAAAATTTAATGAACATCCATAAGAAATATTAATAAGCATCCATAAACAAGATTAATAAGCATCCATAAACAAAAATAATGAATGTATCAATAAACTGTCCATATGAAAATATATACAAATTATATTACACGAACATCCATAATCTGAAATGATAAGCATCCATAAATTGAAATAATATTTATGCATCTATAAATTGTCCATGTCTGAAAATATACAATTTGTATCACATGTGAATGTGCCTTTTGAAATGGGCCTAAAAATATATAAACTACCTATGACCTACTCTATAAATTATCACTTCTAGAACTCGTATAAGAGTTCTGCTATGCGTAGTAAGCGTCCATAATCTGGTGTTGTAATATAACACAATCAAATTCAAATTAAATAGAACATTATTTGTACAAAATAAACAATATGAAAATGGCTGATTTTGAAATGCATATTTAATTATTCCCCTACCCGTGGATCATTCGAGTGCAAATGAATGTTAGGTGGGATGGGGGTCTGATCAATTTGGGTTTGGTGTTCCCCTACCTGTGGCTTAAGGCCCTGAGTTCCCAGCATCCCACACATCCATCCAAATAACTATGAAATCAACACCACTATGCATCTGGGTTTGTGCACATAATGAAAAATATAAATCATAATTAGTATACCAATTAATTAGCATGCATACATGTAATTTAAAAAAAAAAATGTTGAAATACTAGGAATAAAAAGATTTACCTCAATTGTTGGTCCATGTGGATGTATATAGTGACTCTGCTCCACATGAGTGTTATGAGGTGGAGCTGGAGGACAATCCATGCAAATATGCACTAGAGGAGGCTACTCCAGTTGATAAATTTCCCCCTTATATTACCTCAGAAGATCATTCATGTAGTTGCCTTGTGTATGCATGTTATCATGAACTTCTTAATATAAATGCAATCTGATATGAGCATATTAATTTAAATAATTTATAATTTCATGATAAGAGTCATAATTTCATATATATGTACCTGGTTTATGTCACATGGGTCGTGCACCCTCTAAGTGTCATAGATGGTATCACGACAAGTAGACACATATGACAAAAGTTGGTAGCACCCTAGACTCTCGAGATATGAATCATTATGTAATGGAACTCGAGGATCATGAGGAAACAAAGGTGACCTTATCATCTCTCCAAGCAATGTGACATGCATAATCACCAATTTCGTCTACACGTTATCTTTAATGGTATTGTTCACTTAGGTGGTCCCGACCCAGGGTCAGAGTTAGTTCCACCAACCAACAAATCCCTACATTACTAGCCCTTTCGGCAACAACCTGCGTAGCACATGCTACAGTCTCACGTGAAGCAGTATGGGAGGATGCTAGAACCAATTTTCTGCATCCATAGACTAGTGTGATATCTTCCAACTTCTTAGATTTGCCTTTGCGCATATCGATACACTCTTAGGTCTCATTTCTACAACCTTGTTAAACAACATTCAAACATTCATGAAGGTCTACGATTAGTCTTTGCAGACCTTTAATAATCAATCTATTTACTTACATGCATCAGAGAGCAGTCCTAAATTAGGGTTCATGAATATTTACTTAATTTATTAATAAACATTAGAGAATTCATCAGATTCTGCGCTAAAGTAATTTAGCATGAATTCCATACATCATTAATATGTTTTCATGAGAATCGTGTAACATTCAATCAATATTTCATAAAACACATCATTCATCAACAACATATAGCATTAGCAGAAATACACAAGAATTCTTTGGAAACGGTCTTTATAAATATTTAATTCAAGATTACAGACTCAAAACTACCCTGCACACACAGTTGCAGGGATCTGCACACACAACTGTGGACTCTACCTAGGCCTCTGCACACTTAGTTGCAGAACTTTTATTCTCCTATCTGACCCACTTCTCTTCGTTATCACTTCCTATCCATCATCAATTCCTATTAAAACCCTACCTTAGACTCTAAGGCACACTTATTTATAGCCTTTTTTATATAATACCATTGTCCACGAACCATGGGTGGATCACAAAACCGACTCAAACTTTACATAAAATAAGGGGATAAATCCATTTGACTCCATTCATCTACGCACTTTGCATCCACAATTCACAGAGAATTTATATTATTTACAAAAACTAATGAAAACTTTGGTTATCGTAACCCCAAAACTGACCCAGGGAACCCCATCCCAACAAGTATGTCTGATCTCAATGCTGAGTTGCAATGATTTTTGATGCAGGTGCATAAGCCAAGCACAAAAATTGATGAAGTATGGATAAGAGCTTACCAATGTGATGGGATGGCCACATGGTAATGTTGGGAGGAAATTTTGAATGTTTTGTAAGAAATTGTAAATATTTACATTAGGAAGAGAGTTTTTATTTTGTTGAATAATTTGTAGGAGTTATTTTCTAATTTAAAAAAAAAAAAGTTTTCAGATTCCCTTATTTTGTGAACAAGGGGAAATCATTCACCCTTTGTGACTCTTCATTGTCATGATCGATTTCTTTTGGGAAATAAAAAGAAAATAGTGTTTGGAGAGGAGAGGAGAAGGAGAATCTCCCGAGTGAGCAGAACAGAGAAGGAGGATAAGGGAGGACTCATTGTTTCTCTATGAAATTATAGTTCTTTAGGATGCAAATCACTTGTACTTTCCAATATGTGTGAAACATGTAGGAATTTAGAGGGTAAGTTCCTCAGACAGAACACCAAAGGACACCGCTCACAAATAGATCACAGATCAATACACCATTGTTTTTGACGTGGTTAAAACCCTCAAAGAGGGAAACAGTCCATGGCCTGAGCCAACGCAGCCACTTCAGGCAATTTATTAATAAAAGAATGAAAATTTACATAAGCTTCTCTCATGAACAGTTAACCTGCAAATGACCCTCCATGCTCTTTAAATAGATATCATGGACCAATCGGGTGTTAAGCCACGGATCAAGTGTCGGTAATACTGAGGAGAGAATGAACCGTCAGATCACTACATATCGTGGCTGTCGGATTGTAAGTTACAAAAGTACATAGTAAAGAAACACACTTTACCTAACTCTATACTAGACCAAGTTATACTTAACTATTTCCTATGTGTCGGAATATCCTAACATCCACCCTTAAGAACAACTTGGGAT
>APFE030046800.1:36985-97110 GCA_000404065.3 Pinus taeda | reverse complement strand
GGTGAGAGAAAAATATCTCATGAAATTTTTCATAATAAATTCATATTCTTATATTAACGCATAGGTTAAATGTTTCCTAAAATATTGTTGAATTGGATGTAAATGCAGAGCTATGTGTGGAGTAGATCGGTGATATTGGCGCCACTGTGACTTGGTTTCCATCAAGTGGTATTAGAGGCTGAACAGTCTTTGGTGATGAGATTAGAACAAATCAACAAGTAAGAAAAGTTTTGGTGATGAAATTCAGAGTATGGAGTAGGATCAAGTTAAAAAATATGACTTAGGTAACTCACTTTGTTTTAATTTTTATTGAATTTGATGATTGCATATTGGAAATTTGAAGAATACATTGTATGGAAGAAAATCATGTTTGGGAGGATGTAAATTAGGTTTGTTTTGAATACAAATCTAAAAGAAGAGCGTTATGAGTGAAGGAAATTAGAATATGATAACGTTGAAGGTAGAACCAACAAAGAAGACTACAACAACAATGATGTATGTTCAACAAAGATTTGGACAATGAAGTAATAATCCTTTGTTAATTACAAGTAATGGTGATCATGTTTACAGTTGATCACTATAACCAAGAAGAAAAAGAGTTCTTAATTATGATGGTAAGCAACCTTGCAATAGAGAAGGAGGAAAATAAAAGTTCTCAGCGGAAGAAGATAAGTAAATTTCATGCATAAGAAAGAAGAGAAGAGAATGCTCAAATGAATATTATAAAGGAAGGAGTCAACAAAAATACCAGGAGAAGACTAGGCATGGATGGGATTAGTATTGTATTTAGAAATAGGTTGATGGAGTCATCTTGTTGCAGTGGCTTGTGTGCAACTCACAATGACAAGGAGAATCTCATAGAAGGAAATTTGTGACTACTAAGAATCATAGTAAAGGTTCAGAGACAAACTATAGTACATCAAGCCAAGCCAAAACTGATAAAGAAGTATCTGAAATTAAATTATAGCTAGAGATGATGAGAGGATTTCTATAGAGAAATGAGGAAGAGAAGGGTTAGAGATGGAGTCTATGAAAGAGAGTAAAATGGATTTTTTTGCAGGTGAAGTTGAGATAGAGATCAAATCCTAAGTTGATGGAGAAACTCAAGGAGTTTGAATACAATATAAATTATTAGTTGGAGGAAAATCTCAAAGGAGTTGAGCTGCAACGAAGGACAATTGTTGAAGAAGAAGTTCTCTGTGAACTTAAATAAGGAGTAAACCTTGAAGAGAGATAGAATGAAAATTCTAAAAGGAGACTAGCTAAAAGTATCATGGGCGATTTGGATGCTAAAGATCAACATGAAGAAAGTGTTGATGAGAGACTAATTGAGAGTCTCACAAGCTTTGTGGACAATTAACATATGATGGTTGAGGTATTAATGGATGATACATGCCATGATGATTTTGATTTTAAGAATTATTATATGAATGCAAGAGTAGTTCTAGATGAAAGATAGAGCATTGATTTTCTTCTATGTTGAGAGGAGAGATAGCCACTAAGTATTGTTATAAAGGATAGAGGGAAGACATAGGATAGTCAAGATGAAGATTATGTGTCATGGGAAAATGCAACCATGGAAGAACAACCTCGGGGAGATAAAAACATGTGTGTAGATATTAATGAGGATGTTGTTATAGTGGATGAAGTATATTAAGATTTGATAGGTAGCTTGGAAGCTTTAGCACAACATGTGGGAGAGATGCTGGAAGAAACAAAGGAAACTTCAAAGTCTTGTATTTTTAAAAAATATAATTGTTTATGTATGAAGATGTGAAGGAAACAACGAAATGTCTTGGAATTACTTCAATTAATGAAGTACAATAACCATTTGGAGAGGACCTATAGGATTGTAGAATAAGCATGGAAAACATTGAATCCAAATTGAAAAATTTAGAAAACTTGTTGAACAATCTAAGGATAGATAACATAGTGGATTGCAGGTGTCCCATAGATAATAAGGATGACTTTCTCATGGAGAAAATGCATAAAAAAGAAGAAAGCAGTGATGATGAATTCCAACATAAAATACAGAGAGTGGTGGAAGCAAATCTAGGTAATTGGTATCCCGATGATTTAGTGGAGGACAACAACGAATTTCAGCTAGGAAATAATGGTTTTTACCAACCAAAAGATATGTTGAATGTGGAAATAGAGAGAATAAGGAAGTTAATGTTGAAGAAGCCTCAACATAATATGTATGCATGGCAGGGGAGAATAAAGGAAAACATGTTGTAGATGGTACAAAAAGTTTTTATCAGTGAAGATGGAGGCAAAATACAACAGGAGAAAATAGAAGAAAAATAACTTGACAAGAAGATGGACCAACTACAATATAACTTTTGGAAACGAGGAAGATTCACTTCATCAACACATGGCCAAAAGACCATGAATATTTTTCACCTTGGGAGTCTGATGTAGGTGCATAGGCCGAGCACAAAAATTGATGAAGTATGGACAAGAGCTTCCCAATGTGATGGGATGGCCACATGGTAAGCTAGGAGGAAATTTTAAATGTTTTCTAAGAAAATGTAAATATTTACATTAGGAAGTAAGTTTTTAATTTTTTCGAATAAGTTGGAGGAGTTATTTTCTAATGAAAAAACAAAATTGTTTTTTGTTTCCCTTATTTTGGGAATAAGGGGAAACGATTCACCCTTTGTGAATCTTGGTTTCCATAATCTAATTATTTTGGGAAACAATAAGAAAAGAGCGTTTGAAGAGGAGAGGAGAAGTAGAAGCTCTCAAGTGAGGAGAAGAGAGAAGGAGGAGAAGAGAGGACTCATTCTTTCTCTGTGAATTATAGTTCTCTAGGTTGCAAATCACTTATACTTTCCAATCTGTGTGAGTTAGAAATAATCTTTTATGTGAATGGCGTGGAGGAATATACAATGGAACCATGATTTTGTATTTTACAATTAAATTAAAATTCTTTGATTAAACCAAGCCAACCCTACTTATGATATGTTATTTAATTGCAGTTTATTATTGTACTTTAGTTAATGTGAGAGCCTAAAAAATTGTTGTATCGATTTCCATTAAGAATTTGTATATTGTGATTTATATTTCTATGTGATTTGGTTTTTTGTTATTTGATATTATTTTTGTGTTGTTTTCATAGGCTTGTGTAATAAATCTCATTGTTTTGGGGGGGGTGATGTGTGGCTTTGTTTTCCCGAACAATTAGAACGCTGAGAACAAAAAGATAACACTTTTTTTTTTAATATAGGTGCCTTTGTGATTCATTTTTGAATATCAAATTCACACCAATATTGAAAAATCATAGAAGAGAAGCAATGTAAGTTGTTTAAAGTGCTAAGAAGCAAGTATGGAATGTGAGGAGTTGGTAGAGAAAAGAGTCAAGGCATTTCATCTTCCCTGAAATTGTTGTGCATAATTTTAAACCACACTGCGAAATTATTTCGTAGAAAATGGTGCTATGAGATTATTATGTAGAAACTCGACAATGAATTAGAAATGGATGTTGTGAAACTATTTCGTAGTGATTGATAAAACAATTTTTTATGACCACATTTTGGCTGAAATCCGCTTTTGGCATGTTTCTTTATTGCCCAGTTGTGGGGGTATTTTTACTATTCAGCATTGAATGTGACAAAAGGCCAAATCCATTGTTATATGGGTTTAAACATGAAGAATTAAAAAACTGGTACAAGCTCTTAAATGAGTGTGTCAAAGCATTATTATAGGGTGAAAATGTGAAATTGGGTTACACTTTTTGGCCTTTCTTGAGAAAATAAAAAATATCATTTTTAGTTCTTCAACTTTCGGATAGCCAAAGAATTTTTTTTGTTTAGAATATCATTTCACAATAAAAATAAAACTTGTTAGGAATTTTACTAGCTTTCTATTACTTATTTTTTGGAGTTTTTTATTCACATTTGATATGTAAACTTAGCAATTGTTTCACCATGTGTTCTTTAAAAAATGAAGGGATTCATAACACGTCATGTTTTTTAGCACTAGTGTATTATTTGTTAACTTAACATTTTTGAAAAAAAAATGTGTTGCAACAATATAGGCAGACTCTACTTCGATATCATTATATTTATGAGACCAACTCATACACATCAAATTACTAGATTTTTCTCAATTGAATCGACATAAAAAAATTGCAAATTTTGAGGATGTTTAGCTGCACGTGAAATTTTTCAACATATTAGCTATAAAATAAAAATCTAAAAACAACCCATTACAAAATATGAACCAATGTAATCAACCATAATTTTTTCATATTTTTTATAGTGTATTTTGGAAGATACGTATTTTTTATTTCACTAAATCATAATAACCTTCATATTTTTTTGAACACAATTGTTTAGAAAATTAATTAAAGTTAGCGAATTTCTATAAAATTCCACAAAATTTATGTCTATTGAAAGCAAATTATATTCTGAAAATGATGGTATTGATGATGGCAGTAAATTCACCAAATTTGGTGGAGTTTATGCATTCCAAAGTTGGAAAAAGATGAACAGATTCGAGTTGTTGTAGAGTTGTAGGTTAAAATAGTTCATTTGAATTAAAATTACATTTGAACAAACTTGTGTTTGTCGTTGATGGCCATTAAAATAAATAGCAAAATAATTCGGCCGAATTACTTTAAAAGTTTGGCCGAATCATTTTTGAAAGTTTGATCGAAAATGTGTCAATATTTTGTGTCGGTCACAAAAATGAAACGATACGACCGTCTGGAAAAAACGATCTCCCGAAACAATATAAATAAATGAAGCCAAGACTTTATTTTTGTACTATTTCCTTATTTAGAGTGAACTTTTAAGGTAAATCTTTTAGGCTAAATTTTTGAAGGAAATTTTTTGGACTTAATTTTGAAAGTAAGTCTTTTGGGTAGAATTTTTTGGACTTAGTTTTTAAAGTAAGTTTTTTTGGCTAAATTGTTTAAGTGAGATTTTTGGGCTTAATTTTTAAAGTAAGTCTTTAGGGCTGAATTTTTTTAAGTGAGATTTTTTAGCTTAATTGTTAAAGTAAGTCTTTAGGGTTGAATTTTTTTAAGTGAGATTTTTTAGCCTAATTTTTAAGGTAAGTCTTTTGGGCCAAATTTTTAAAATGAGATCTTTTAGCTTAACTTTTTAAAGTAAGTTTATTTTGGCTTAATTTTTAAAGTAAGTCTTTTGCACTAAATTTTTAAAGTGATCTTTTTGCGCTAAATTTTTAAAGTGATTTTTTTTAAGTATATTTTTTTTGTTGAATTTTTAAAATGAGTTTTTTTTAAAGTAACTCTTTTGTGGTGAATTTTGAATGTGAGATTTTTGGTCTAAATTTTTGAAAGTGAGTTTTTTTTGTAGGATTTTGAAATTGACTTTTTTGGATTGGATTTTAAAAATTTGCATAGATTGAATTATCATGGGAAACCAAAGAAATTTTAAGAGAATATATGATCTAACAAGAGACATTGAGGCTCATAGAGAATAGGGGAGAAACTATTTCAAAAGAAAGAAGGAAGAGTGAAAAAATATGAAAAGGCAAAGTGAAAAAGATAATGAACCAATCATTGATGATGTTGAAAGATATTCAAATGAAGAAGTTGAATCACCATCAAGTATACACACACACACACACACACACATATATATGTCTTGTATATTATTGAAATTATACATATTTATTAATTTAAATTTCATTCAAACTCTATTTTTTAATTTTATTATTTAATGAATATTTATACCCATTTACATTTAATTTTCATGTGTACAGATAAAATCAATATTGACGACGAGATGTTAGGAAATATTGACACTGACATATATGGAGATAAAAAAGTTGACCATATTATACGATATCTTGTTAAGGTTGTTAGAGCCTAGATTGACCTCACGCTGAAGGGAGGCAATTCTAGGGTAACCACAAACCACGCTTAATCTAGTAGCTAGCCTTACCAGGTCGGGAGAGAGATATCTCCTTGTGAATCTCAGTCGAGATGACTGGATCAGATATGGATTTTAGGTTAGGTATAGTAGCTCTAGGGTTTTCAGTTGATTTTGAAGGTTTTGTTGCTGGATCAAATGGAGCAGGCAGCTTTGGGTCGAGGAAATCAAGTTAGGAATGCAAGGTGTTCTCTGGGGCGAGGTAGGTAGGTGTTTTGGCACTTGAAATTGAGTGAGATGGTAGGTCTAAGACTATTTAGGAGCTGAGGAGGGCATGCAAAGCTCATGAGTCCTCTTGAAATAGATGAAAACATAAAAAAACTAAATGTATTCCTAAGGCAGAGCACTGTTATCAATGTATTTTTACTATCTATCTTGATTTCATTTAGTTGAGAAGAATGAAATAGATTCTGGCACATATAACACATGAGAAAAACTAATGACAGAAGGAGAAATAATTCAAAAACACATTACCACAAGAATCCCACAAAAATAGCTGCAAATCCTGGTTTATTTCCTTGCCAAACTGCTTTAGAGATGTACAATGTAGCTCAAAGCATCCACAAGAGTCCAACCCTTGCTAATGAATGAAGAAATGCATAATATAGACATCAAAACCACCTATTCTAACCATTAGAGGTTGAATCCAAGAGATAAGTTCAACCATATCTAAATTAGGAACAAGAATATAGGCAGTGGAATAGCTTGCCTCTATAAGTATGGAGACTGATTCATTGACCCCCAAACCACATCAAAATGATGAATCTACCCTCTAAGGTCATTTTACAATTAAATTTACATAGAAAAGCATCATTTATAGTCATAAATTCATCCAATATGAGAGAAAAAGTCAACTAGTAGAAAAAATAGGCGAAATTTGGATTTTTGAGCAAAATGGTTCTATGCGTAGCACCACCTGCTAGCTGCATAACGCCACTTCTCAGCTAATTTTGGAGGCCATCCCCTTAGCCAAATTGACCTCAAGATAACTCATTGGAAAGGCATTCTCTTCTAGCTTCTAGAACAACTTGAATTTTTTCAATTGGAGGTCATTTGTCCCCTCAAAAGTGGAATCTCCCAAGGTTGCTTCCTGTGTGTCCAAAAAGAGGCAGAGAGGTCATTGTTTGATGTTTTTTGACCTTTAGGTGACCAATATTTGCTCCAAAATTCCTAAGACTTCCAGGGATTGAGGTTCTCATCATGCTAAATCCACATATGCAAACCATTTCTCCAAAAAGGTCCTCCAGTCAAAACCATAGCACCGGTGGCACTACGCACCTAGGGCAATTTTTTGTGTTGTAGATGGTGGTTAACTGCTGGGGGTATGATTTATTCTTTACAATGAGTGCCATCTTCTCAATGTTTCTGAATATGAAGTAGGGGATATTCATTATTCTCACTCTAGTGAAATGCATCAACATTCTAATGTGGCAATCATACATTTGGGAGAACCTACCTTCACAAGTAAGGTACTTGATGATGATCTCCATCAATGGAGAAAACATGTCCTCCAAGAACTTAAAGGCGAATACTCTGTTGAGTTTGTTATGATATTTAGCCTTAATGTAAGGCTCATAGTACTCCTTGTCAATGTACTGACCTTTGTTCCCCTTTTCACTCACATTTGGAATACTTGTAGCCTCTGAAATAACAACTGGTGACAAAGTGAATGTGACTCCAACAAGGTGTACCTCATTGTTATCCAAATGTGTCACAAACAACCTTGCTAATTCATGATGAGATTTAACCCTTTCCACCATTTCAGAGAAACTAAAACATGACTGATGTTTGAAACAGGAAGGGGTAAATGGGCAAGCTTGCAGTTCCCTCAAACTAGTGGGCTACTCTTTGATATCTTTTCCTCCCTTATAAGGCCTTTTGCCCTGAGTGTCTCTCTCCTTGGAACTGTCACTATGGGTTTCTTCCTCCATTTCATACTCACTGTCCATCTCCATTGTTGTACAGTTGTTTCTCTTTGTGATGTATGAAGAGTGGTGGATTGATGAATGAAGGTAAGATGAATATGAAGAGATTTTGAATAGGAAAGTAGGTGAGGGTGAACAAGAATGAGAAAAGGGATGTAGGGAGTAAGTAGGGTTAGTGAATAGTGTAGGGTTTGGGATTTATGTATAGGGTTTGGGGATTATAGGTATAGGTTTTGGGATGTATGGGTATAGGTTTTAGGGAATGATGTCTCTGGAATTATGGATGGGAGGATGGGATTTAGGAAAACAGTAAAAAAATGATATGGGACAGCAGTAATGAGTGTATTTTTACAATATATGAAATAGTTTAGTGACAACTAGGGTTTGATGTTTTTGAGAGAGAAAACAACCCAAAACTAATGCAACGAATATTTTTAGCAAGAATAGTGATGTTACTTACTTGCAAATGGAGAAATTTGGGAGTTTTGATGCGATTTGATGCAATTTGTAGCTCAAATACCAGGTGCGTAGCGCAACTCTTGTGCATAGCGCCAGTTCAAAATAACACAGGATAAAAATCCCAGGTGTGTAGCACGACTCCTATGTGTAGCACCCGGAAGTTTCCTCCAAAAACACAACAATTTCCTCCCTTTGCTCAATAACCCCTTAAAATCGCAATTTTTCTCATAAACTTCAACTCAAACAATGAATTAATTTGAGAAAGAAATGACCTTTATATGGCTTGGGCACTTTTGAGTTTTCACTCTCCAAAACCCACTTTATAATGTCTTTTGGATTTTTCAAATACTCTATTTTTTGGATGCTTGACTTTTTGCTTAAAATAGGTGAACTAATGCTTGATGATATTTTGTTTTTGCAATGGCATGTATTTGGAAATATTAGCAGGTGACCAGGAGCAACATGAGACTTATTAATTACATATGAGAAATCATGAAATTATAAGAAATTTACAAATAAATACCAATGCTTTGTTTTCACCTCAAACTGGTTTTGAGGTGAAAATTTTATTAAGTTTATAAATTATGAAATTAAAAGCTTCCTGATGATTATTCTCTTTCTCATGTGTCTATTGACCTTTATTAGTCAATGGTTACTAAAAATTTGACATGATGAAACCCTATTACCTAATGAAACTGAAACCCTAAGACATAAGACCTATTTGATAAAATAAACTGAAAATGAACCTGAGCCTGAACCATTAACTAAAGCACACATGAAAAGAGGTTAGAAAATATGTGTCATGAGGGAAAAACTAACATGTTCCTACCATCAGTTGATCCATGACCTAATGGAATGAAACTCATTTAGAATGGGACTCCTAATATGAATGCAAAAGAGTGAATTTTGATCACTAATGGCAATGTGAAGGCACTGACACTAACAAAGGTCATTATTGATAATTTCTTCAAAGATGAAAGTATGACATTAAAAGCTCAAATTTTGAGAGGTCTCTTAACATCAAAGAAATTAAAAAATGCTACAATCCTATTGGGTATTCGAAAATCAAGGAAATATAAAAAGTTGAAGGAAAATGCGATTCAAAATATAAATAGTCCTCTACAAAAAATTCGAAGATCTAGAAAGAAAAATGATGTAGTTGCACGTAGAGCAATACAAATGGAAGTGGTTTCATCAAGTACTAAATAAAATCATTTGGTAAAATCTATGGCAAAAATATTAGGGACCTCACGAAAAAAACTACATAAGCATAGGAAATTTCATTTACAAAATAGATGTAAATGATGAGATCGCTTGTTGGATAGTTATTTGTAGGCAACCATACAAAGATAGACTTGGAGAAGATGTTAAAAAAATAATATATCAATATTGGATGAAAAATTCATGTGTTTCACCAAAAGCAAGGGATGTGATGCATCTAAGGATAGAAATAAATCAGTATGAAGAACATGCAAAACATATCTTGGACACCACTCAAATAGAGTTTTTCAATAAGTTCATAGAAGAGAACCATGTGATCCAAAAATGGATCTTGGATAAACCTCTAGGTCTAAAAGACTTCATGCAAGAGGTGAAAGGTGCCAAATGGCACAAATCCTTTGTAAACCAGAGGAAAATGAAAATCACAAGCTGCTCTCAAACATAGTCTCATTGCAAGGATCCCTCCATTATGAATCCAACGCAACTTAAATGGGAAAAAACAGACTTTAGATGGGAAAGCTATCATAAAATGAAGCTGCCCTTTTTCAAAGGAAAAAGAGGAAAGAAAGAAATCCCTTGAAATATGGGTCTAAAAACCCTCTAAGTCTTCCAAATCTCCCTAAAGGACAAGACCACTGAGAGAGGAGAAGTCTTGGACTTATTGCATTACACTATTGAGCCTTAAAAAACATAAGAAAACCATGAAATGAGCCTAATTGAAGGCTTGAATAGTGGTTGAACAGGGACCGAGGGATTTGGCCGATCAGTGGTCCAGATCCGATCGGCAATCGTAATTGGTGGTGATCGGCGAGTCGGATCAGAGGAATAGTGTGATGGACTGGGGCAATGCGATGGTGTGATCGCCGAAATTGGCGGATCGCAATCGACAAACATAATGGAGCAGCCACACACACACACACACACACACACACACACACACACACACACATATATAGTGCGACTGCGATCACCAATATCCGAGTCGGCAATACCAAAGGGGAAGCCAAAGGACCGTTATGACTATTGATGCGATATGGCCAGACCCGATGGAAATATAGACTGTACTCCATATATTTTTAAATCCGAAAAACATCAATTTCCTTTGTAATTGCGTATTTCGTTTATTAAATGAAATACAAAGGGATAAAGCCCCGATGCGATATTATGGACCTCAAAGGGTTTATTAACACTGTTGCACATAATTTGAAGTCCGATAAGCGGGAATTTTCCATGTTTTAGTGTATTTTTAATACAAAGGGGAAAACCTTGGGAAAAGGCATTGTGACATGCGACAACGACCACAAGCAGACTTGATAGCGTTATAAAGCAGGTTATGAAAGTTTCAAATCTGGAAATGAACAGTGCTTTGTGGAATTTCTTGTGTATAGCAGCGTTTTTCTGCATAAAGACAGAGCGACTGTTTCAAGTGGATTCAAAGCACCGATACCTCCTTCCATTACGAAATAGGTGGCATTCATCCCTGAGGGTGTTTAGAAATGATTGCTAATGTCCAAAGATGGGATTTGAATGGATTGTGGCAGGAAGATAGAGAATCTGAAAGGAAAAACTAACAGTCAATGCAGTTTTGACCTAATGTAAAAGACAGAGGGCTACTAGATTGTTGAACAGTGGCCAAGCTATTGCAAGTTGTTGTTTGTTGCTGAATGTTGAAAGTAATAGCAGCAGAGAAGTGAAAAGCAACTGAGGGAGCCTTTGGGGTCACTTGAATTTCAATTGAAAAGCTAGAGAAATTTGAAGGTTGCAAAAGGCAGAAAGAAGCCAAAGCAAGAGAACCAAAGAGCCAAAATCAAAGCCAAGAGCCAAAACCAAGAGCCAAAGAGCCAAGAGCCAAAAGTGAGAGCTTCAAGAGTCGAAGGGATAAAATGGCATTTCAACCCACAGTCTATGTGTAGAACAATAGGAGTTGAGTCAAAGACTTGCAAAAGACTTGTACCACAATCCCAAAGAGCCTAATTGAATTAACTAGAGCTCACGGAGACGTATCCCAAGAGTTGTGGGTGAACTCCAAATTAATATTGTTGTTTTATGTGTTTGTTTTTACTGCTGCATTATTCACTGTTATATGCATTTATGTATATGTTCAAGCACATTTAAATATTAGCATACATAGCCGATTTGAAAGCAAATGATTAGCTGAAATAAAATACAAGCATGCACCCATATTTTAAAGCATTTCTTAATTCTGTATTGGTTAATCATAAAAGACTCGGGAAAATTCAAGCTTTGGAAGTGGGAGAGGTTCTTGTAGGCTATACAAGAAGCCTAAGAGCCCCATTTTCAGATCATCATGGAATTAATCTCTCAATCAGTACTTTTGTGCAACAAAAACTATGGTATGTTAAACCTATCACTGTATGTGACACTTGTTGTTGTCATTGTCATGCCGAATTTCAATCATATTATGACACGTTTATTAATTTTGGTAAAACATTTTGGAAAAAGTCAACTCCTCCTTCAACTATCCATGGTTTCATATCCAAAATTCTATGTGAAAGAGAAAGTCATGAATTATTTTACCAAAAAAAATGTGTTGATGGTAAAAAATGTGATGATTGTGGAAGTTTGACTTTATTTCACAACAAATATTTTATTGGTATAAATGATTAATCATTGTCTAACCTAAAAGTGAAATGGAATATATATGAATATATACATCAATTAGTTCAAATAATAGTACAAGTGCTAAAAGGATTGAATTACAAGAAGAAGAAATTCCCGTGATAGAGTTTTTCAATAAATTTGAGATAGAAATTTATAAGTACACCAGGCATTGGCATAGAGATTGATGGGAAGACATGCAATTCAAAAAATTCCATGAAATGTTTCCGCTGAGGACCATTTTGTCAGTAGTTGATTTTGCATAGAATTACACATTTATTGAACAAAATGAAATACAAAGTGAATATTATCATTTTGACCAAGTCTCTATGCTTGTCCATATTCTATATAGACATGATGAACAAAATGTTGATGATATAGAGAGCACTAGTGAGAATTGACATGTTACTAAAGAATATTAGTTTATATAAGTGATGATCATACACATGATACACATCATGTACAACATTGCTTTGATAAGATTTATGACTCATTGAAAGGTCATGGAATAAAATTTGATGAACATTGGATATGGTCAAATGGATGTCTATGTCAATTAAAATCTTCACGATCATTTTTTGGTTGTGTTGTATTCATAAAAAAACCAACATTAAACATCATTGGAATTTATTTGAGACTCGTCATGTAAAAGAAGAACATGATGGTGCAAAGGCATCTATAAAATGATCACTTCAAAGATAATAAATGGACTACTGTGCAAACAGACTTGTCTAGGCTGAACAAGTTGTTCAATGGTGCAATGCAGCACTAAGCCATCAGACTAACCCATCAAGGGAGGTACGAAGGTATGTCAATATATACAAATTAACTTGTATATAGTTTTAATATATGATACTTTTTATTAATTTTCTAATTTTAAACATTTATAAATTATATAGTTTAAATAGTATGAGGATGATTATCTTCAGCATATATAAATTGTATTTTAAATAACATATTTTAATTCTTGTTTGAATTTACTATAATTTTTTTTGGATATTGGAGTCAAAGATGTAGATAGATAGATTACATATGAAGCTGAAATAGTAAAAGGGACTCAAAATTTGCATTCAATTTAAACAAAGGATTATTGAAATGCGTTTGCATTTGATAAAAGAAATATTCTTATTTTTGTCATGTTTGCATAAGTGCACACAATCTAATGATGTTTGTGAAAAAAATATGTATGTAAAACCTTGGTAACATACAAAACTAAATACAAAGGGAAAATTGTCAGTTGCAAGCTTCAAAGAGATGGAAACAAAGGAGACTATAGTATCAACTGAAGGTGATCGAGTTTTTGATCTTGCCAAATAAGGTAACATTTCAATTGATTTCAAAAGATATGTGTGCGTGTATGTGTGTGTGTGTTTTATGGTTTTAAAATCAATGTGTATAAGTATCTAGACATAATAGTTAAAATATAGAGATCTAGAAATAGATAATAAAATCAAGTCCATATTGATATTTAGTTTATTTCATGTTAATTGTGATATGAATTTACACTTTTTTTATTGTGCATGAATTTTTTTTGTTATATTTTCACCCATTAACAACATAGAAAATGTCAAGTATTATTTGATGCGGTGCATTGAACAAAAAATGAAGTTATTGGAAGACTATGATGATAACGGTTTTATATATGAAAGAGGGTCTATTATACTAAAAGGTTGTTTTTTCCAAGAAACTCCCCAAACTGAGAGTAATGTTGACTTTCAAGACTATCAACCCGATGTCATAAGTTGTCAATATAGTCACTTGGTGTGTGCAACCCACATAAAATTGATAGATGTTCAATAAAAAGCAATTGAAAGTCATAAAATGGAGAATGTCAAAACTTGACCATGAATAGATCATTGAAAATGGAATTCCATTAGAATTTTTTTAGTTGAACTGCCTAACAATTTCTTCTACTTGGATTCATCTTTGAGAACTTAGAGTTCAAGTACATTTTTAGCATTTCCTTTTGTGCACTCATAAGTTGTACATTCTTAAGAATGTGATGTGTATATATACTTCCTATTATGTAGACTTGTATTGAGGATTTATTGCTTTGTTAATTTGTGATGTATACTGCATTGTTATTGCTATGTTAATTTGTGATTGTGGTTGGTTGAGCCAAGCAATGTTACTTCTTTGTTAATTTTTCATTGCGGTTGGTTGTGCCATTTACTAAAAATCATTTGTTAACATTATAAGAATGATTGAATGCAAATTTACTTTCATTTATACATATTCATGAACTTAAATTATATGTAGAACATTTAAAAGCATCAAACCGTGCATGCGTCGTGCAATTTGTGAGCATTCAAACTTATGTAACTTATGTAAATTTAATGTTTTATAATTCAATTTTATCTAACTTATGTAAATGTGCATTCAAATAATTTTATATTAAAGTTAACTATCAACCGACATCCATAGTAGCCTTTTTATACATGAAGGAAAAATGTACATACCATATTTTATAATACAATTTTAAGTTATCATTGTTTTTGACATCTACATTGAATTATAATATTCATTCAAATGCAAAATGTAGACCTCACATTTTGTAATTTTCAATTTTAATAGATTAATTTTAAATAAGTCAAGACAAAACAAATTAAAGCAAAACCTAAGAATCATTTACGGAATGATTGAATGCAAAATGTACCAACTAAATGAGAATATTTTAAACATTTAAAAACATCAAACCATCCATGCATCATGCAAATTTTGGGCCATATTTTATAATGCAATTTTATATAACTTATGTAAATTTGCATTCAAACAACTTTATATTAAAAGTTAATTATCAACCGACATCCATAGTAGCCTTTCTATACATGAATACAAAATGTAGATACCATATTTTATAATACAATTTTAAGTTATCATTGTTTTAGATATCTACATTGAATTATAAGATTCACTCAAATGAAAAATGTAGACCTCACATTTTGTAATTTTAAATTTTAATATATTCATTTTAAATAAATTGAGACAAAAAGACTTAAAAAAAAACCTAAGAATCATCTACTAACATTATATGAATGATTGAATGCAAAATGTACCAACTAAATGCAAATATGTAAAACATTTAAAAGCATCAAACCATGTATGCATAATGTAAATTGTGGGTCATGTTTTATAATGCAACTTTATCTAACTTATGTTAAAGTGCATTCAAATAACTTCATATTAAAAGTTAACTATCCACCTACATCCATAGTAGCCTTTGTATATATGAACATAATTTATGTACATACCATATTTTGTAATACAATTTAAAGTTATCATTGTTTTAGACATCTACATCGAACTATAAGATTCTTTCAAATGCAAAATGTAGACCTCGCATTTTGTAATTTGCAATTTTAATAGATTCATTTTAAATAAGTCAAGACAAAACAACTTTAAACAAAACCTAAGAATCGTCTTCTAACATTATAGGAATGATTGAATGAAACATTTACTTTTATTGCTACATATTCATGAACTGAAATATGTAAAACCAAGTTTTAAGAATACATCATGCAAATTGTACGATGCAAAATATACATAAACTCCAAAATTATCATGTATTAAATTGTAGTAAATAGTTCAAGATTTAAAATATGTCCAAAATTTATATTATTATAAAAGTAAATATATAATACAAATTTGTTAAATAATAAGATGCATTAATTCATAATAAAGAGTTTTACTTTAAATATGTCAAAAATTTATATCATGATCAAAGTACATATAATATAAAACGCCACCAAATAAAAAGTCGCATCAAAGAGAATCGCACAGAAATATACGATTTATCAACATCCTCGTGCTCTCATCAATATCATTGGTGCCTTGCACAACATGTGTAATTGCACATATATAAGATTATGTACTTTAAAATTAAATTTTAATGTTTTAAAATTAAATGAGGATGTAAGGTCACCAAAAAAAAATTGTAAAAAGTTTCAAGTTCCATGCAATAGCTCACGGTGCTCCCCCTTCATTGTTCCCTTTTGGTGTTCACTATGCATTGCGCCCACCTGGATGCCCTGTACAATACATATACATGTATACATTAAAAAAAAAAAAATTCACATGAAAATTATCCATAAGCTCATGATATTCAAAAAATTGTTACATGAGGTTTTCAAATTGTTTAGATGATCCTATCCCTATTGTTGAATCCATTGCTGAAGTCCTTGGAGAATGGAAATCATCTCCCCAAACCTAAAATTCCAAAATTTTAAAACAATAAGAAAAATCTATCTCATTTTTTAATGAAACTTGCACTTCAATTTATAACAAAACTTAAGGGAAATATTCAATATTTGTGGTACATATCTCAATCGAAAAGAAGAAGGTGGTGTTATGTCTAAAACATCAGTTGGAATCATAATCTATTAACATTTAATTATATATACATAATTATTTATTTTAAAAACATGTCCTTACAATATACCAATATAATAAAAGTAAAATAATAATTGTATCAACATGAACTCTTCAAAGAAACTAACATCTCTCAAAATATCTTCATTGGAACCTGAACCTAGGACTATGAAATTATCAAATTTTTTGTTCAAGAAATGAGTTAACTACAAATGGTGAACATATGATACATTTTCATTATATTATATTTGAAAAAAATAACAAAATGTATGTGAATTGACATTAACACATACATTACAAATTACATTAAAATATCCAGCGTCACCTTAACACATCGATCCCACACTCTCTTCTTCATGAATAATTAGGTCTTGCAAACCATTATGGTGAGCCTTTGCATATGATTTAAGCTTCTTAATATTCATATTATCTATCTCCTCATCTGGTTTATATACAAAATTAGCATGTGCATCATCTCATGGTCTTCTCTGATTTAGACCGATATCAATTTGAGTCAATGCATTATGTATGTTGTCTATAGTGGCATCCCTTCCTTCTCGACTAGTTTGAAAAGTGGCATCTATCTCTAACCATAAAGTTACTAGATGAGCGGGTTTTCGTACTGAAGGTGGTTGAGGGTGAGGCAATTTTGTGTCACGTAATGCACCCTTAAGATCATATAACCAACCTTTCCCAGTACCATAATATTCAAATGGAAGGTGAGTAAAATCGGGTTTCATTCCTAAAAAAATTTATGCATAAAATAATTTTTCAAAATAAATTGGAACCTCATCATTCCATGGCACCTTTCCATACGCTGCAAGGAACCTATCATACAAATCACTAGCTATATCAGGGTGCTTGAAATATTTCACTTTGAGCATCTTTCTTTTCGGCCCTTCTTTGAAATTAAACATAGATTTTTCATTTTCTTTTGTAACTCTTTTTTTAACCTCTACCCATTTATCAAGATCCATCGCTGCATCTTTCTATGCCTCATCATATCTATAAATGAATCTATCGATGGCCCAAGCTTCTCGTAAATATCAAGAAATGAGCTTAGAGAGTGTATAACTATTTCTAAGCTTTCTCTACTCCCTGCAGGGCACTCCAAACTCCCAAGATCTTTTCTCAATTTAGAATAATGAGTTTTGAAACTTTCTAATGTGCATTGTTGGAGGTTTTTCTTCCAAGGAAGCTCATCCAGAATATCAGATGGATAAATGGTAGTTGGTGTTTGGCATTCTTCTTGAACTGTCTAGCTTCGCTTAAGTATACTTGGACCAACATTTTCACCCTCTCGATAAATATATATAAAAGTAAATAAATATAAAAACACGTGAACAAATGTATTCATATATGTATGAAAAATAGACATCTATATGCATATGTACATATAATTCATTTACATGTACAAATTTATTTTAGCATAAAAAAAAAAATAATTTACCAAACTGATGTTGGCCACCGTGAGATTGATAACCACCCGAGGAATGTTGACCACCGTGACATTGATGACCACTCAGATAATGTTGACCACCCTAAGATTATCGCTCCGAGAATGTTGACCACCATCATGCGACAACATTGTGAACGAAGGATCTATAAAATAATAGAAAATCAATTCAATATCTATGTGTACATACATATGATTCTATTATTTAATATTATATATATATATATATATATTATACCACAATGTGACGATGGACCTTCCCTGATTCATTTATATTCTCTTTTTGACCTCGACCTCCAACTCCAGTAGCAGATGCAAGAGGACTTATGATGTTCGCCTCAGATCTATGCGAAAATTCTCATCTATGATTATATATACTATATATATATATATATATATATAATATATATATATAGTATAGATATAATATAATATGATATAGATATAGATAATAGATATCATGTATTTAAAAAGATCCAGAATTCATAAAATTAATTATATAACCCTTGAAGTTACCTCATTCATTTAATTGATGTAACCCTTGAAACTACGTCATGCATTTTAAGATTTTAAAATTGTTATTTAAAAACATTGAGAGAATTCAGAAAACTAATGTAACAATCCAAAGCTCTTCATTTAAAATATGCTTAAGAGTAAGAACACAAATGTTCGCACACAAATTTTTAAAATTAAATACAAAATTTTCTGAAACATGTCAAGTTCATCAAGATTTTCTTACATAGTGGTTCCACACTTGGTATACAATTGAAAATACACATGGTCATTAAAAATGACACATTGATGACTAAAAAACATACACATATCACGGATATCTTGCAATGTCAATTAATAAATATTGATGGAGAACTTCTTAACACTAATTCATCTCTCACACACAAATCTTGAATTGGCATTTCTCCATATAATAGATCACTAGACATCATATTAACATTTTCATAATGTCTTATGTCAGATGATTGAAATTGATAGACAATATTTTTTGCTTCTCCATGCAGTTGTTTTAACTTCTCTCTTTTAACTTAGTACACAATTTTTATCTGGTTGTAGACGAATTCAGAATTGGTGTAGACTACAATTCCATTGGATCCAAACTCCCTAGATTTCCCTAAGCCTTCTATCAATGCAATATAATATTCTTCATTGTTTTTTGTTCTTCCAGGTACATTCATTTTCCTTTGGAGGAATTTATTCATCGCAATATTTCATATCACATAAGTAATCACTTCTTGCCCTCGATTGGGACAACAGGAAACTTCTATGCATAATGTCCATTTTTCAACCATGTTTAATGGGTTTTTTGATCCTTGTAAAAAACAAATTCATTTTCTTTTGGAGAACTTTTAAGTAATCACTTCTTTCCCTTGATTCAGATAACAAGAAACATCTATGCATAATGTCCACTTTTCAACCATGTTTAATGGGCTTTTTTATCCCTGTAAAAAACAAATTCAATAACATGAATTTAATATATTTATATAGGTATTGCTAGGTTGTGCAAAAGATTACTATTTAAACAAAATTGTCAAAAGGCTAGGTAGAAATAAAGGTTGTTTCTACTTGGTTGGATTGTCGGAGAACTGTAAGAAGAAAACAACTAGAGATCTCTAATTCAACTCAACTACAAATCTCTAATTCATTCAACTTAGCTTCAACTCAACTAAAGGTTTAAAGTATTTACTAATTTCTTTTTATGTTCATTCCACAAATAAAAATATTTCTAATTCAACCTAGCTTCAAATCATCCAAGTTTGAAAGTATTTTATAATTCATTTTTATTTTCAATCTTAGAAATTTAACACTTATTCATGCCTTGTTATAAAATTAAAATGAAAAATGATAGACTGATTTTATTTTAGTTTATTCTACAATGATGCCATTTTTATTTATATGGCTTAAATGGGTCTATCCGACTCTATTTATATATGTTTATTTCAAAATATAGTTCAGAAAGAGGAAAAAAATGAAATTAAATTTCATATCTATGTTTCCTTTTTTAAATTAAAACGCTAACATTAAAATTAAAACACCAAAAATAGATGACAAAAAAATGCCAAAACAATAATTAGTTTCAATCGCATGCATCCAACAAAATAGAAATGGAAAATATATATCTCAAAAAGAAACTACTACTTGAAAAGAGAAAGTACAATAACCTTCAATTAAGTGTATTTTGCCTCATCTTAGGAAGATAATAAGTCCCATGTTTCAAGAAAATAGGGAAGAAAAGTGAATTACACATAATGAAAAAGAAAATATAAATGAACATATAACAACAGAAGCAAGGAAATTATGTTACCAAGAAGCATCAAGGTTTTTCTACGAGTTAAATCAAGGTAGAAAAAATCAACCCAATAAGATTAAAATTAAAACACCAAAAATATATTACGAAGCAATGGCAACACTCTAATTAGCTTCAATCTCATGCACCCAACAAAATAGAAATGAAAAAGATGCATCTCTAAAGGAAACTACTACTTGAAAAAAGCAAGTACAAGAACCTTCAATTAAGTGTATTTTGCCTAATATTATGAATCTAATAAGGCCCATGTTCCAAGAAAACATGTAAGATTGAAGTGAATTACACATAACGGAAAAGAAAACACAAATGAACACATAACAACAAAAGCAATGAAAGTATCTTACCAAGAAACATCAAGGTTGTTCTACGATATAAATCAAGGTAGAACAATTCAACCCAATAAGATTAAAATTAAAACACCAAAAATTTATTACAAAGCAATGCCAACACTCTAATTAGCTTCAATCTCATGCACCCAACAAAATAGAAATGAAAAAGATGCATCTCTAAAGGAAACTACTCCTTGAAAAGAGAAAGTACAAGAACCTTCAATAAAGTGTATTCTGCGTAATCTTAGGAAGCTAATAAAGCCCATGTTCCAAGGAAATAGGTAAGCTTGAAGTGAAATACACATAATGGAAAAGAAAACATAAATGAACACATAACAACAAAAGAAAGGAAAGTATGTTACCAAGAAACATCAAGGATGTTCTACGAGATAAATCAAGGTAGAACAAGTCAACCCAATAACATTAAAATTAGAACACCAAAAATAGATGAGAAAGTGATGCCAACACTCTAATTAGAAACTCAATAACATTAAAATTAAAATACCAAAAATATATGACAAAACAATTCCAACACTCCAATTAGCTTCAATCCCATGCACCCAACAAAATAGAAATGAAAAAGATGTATCTTGAGAAGCAACTATTACTTGAAAAGAGCAAGTACAAGAACCTTTAATTAAGTGTATTCTGCCTCATCTTAGGAAGCTAATAAGACCCATGTTCCAAGCAAATAGAGAAGCAAAGCGAATTACACGTAATGAAAAATGAAACATAAATGAACATATATAACAACCGAAGCAAGGAAATTATATTACCAAGAAGCATCAAGGTTGTTCTAGGAGATAAATCAAGGTAGAAAAAGTTGACCCAATGACATTAAAATTAAAACAACAAAAATGGATGAAAAGGAAATCTTAGCACTAATTAGAAAACCAATAATATTAAAATTAAAAGGAAAAAAATATATGACAAAGTATGCCAACACTGTAATTAGCTCCAATATCAGGCACCAAAAAAAATAGAAATTTAAAAGATGTATCTCAAAAAGAATATACTACTTGAAAGGAGCAAGTACAAGAACCTTCAATCAAGTGTATTTTGTCTCGTCTTAAGAAGCTAATAAGACACATGTTCCAAGCAAATAGGGAAGCAATGTGAATTACACATAATTAAAAAGGAAACATAAATGAACATATAAGAACAAAAGAATGGAAAATATGTTACCAAGAAGCATCAAGGTTGTTCAATGGCCATGCTATCATCTTATTTTTCATTGGAATCCTCTTCGTTGATCAAATTTTTCATTTTTTTGATTAAAATGTTATGTGCCGAGAAGATGGGGATATGATACTAGCATTAATAGGTGTATCATTTCTAGTTCTTTTTCATTGCATCGTATGCATAGAAAATTTTGATTAAGAAAGGGCTCCTAATAATCATAGGGCTTCTCTTCAGAGCATTTTAGAGCATTTGGAACATAGTTCTACGAGATAAATTAAGATAGAAAAAGTCAACCCAATAACATTAAAATTAAAACACAAAAAATAGATGACAAAACCATCCCAACACTCTAATTAGGAACACAATAACATTAAAATTAAAACACAAAAAATCGATGGCGAAGCAATTCGAACACTCTAATTAGATTCAATCTCATGCACCAAACAAAATAAAAATGCAAAATTTGTATCTCAATAAGAAACTACTACTTGAAAAGAGTAAGTACAAGAATTTTCAATTAAGTCTATTCTGCCTCATCTTATGAAACTAATAGGACCCATGTTCCAAGCAAATAATGAAGCTCGAAGTGAATTACACATAATGAAAAATCAAACATAAATGAACACATAAAAACAGAAGTAAGGAAAGTATGTTACCAAGAAGCATCTAGGTTTTCTACGAGATAAATCAAGGTAGAAAAATTCAACCCAATAACATTAAAATTAAAACATCAAAGATAGATGACAAAGTAATTCCAACACTCTAATTAGCAACCCAATAACATTAAAATTAAAACACAAAAAATAGATGACAAAGCAATGCCAACACTCCAATTAACAACACAATAACATTAAAATTAAAGCACCAAAAATAGATGGCAAAGGAACGCCAACACTCTAATTAGCGTCAATCTCATGTACCCAAAAAAATAAAAATGAAAAATTTGTATCTCAATAAAGAACTACTACTTGAAACGAGCAAGTACAAGAATTTTCAATTAAGTCTATTCTGCCTCATCTTATGAAACTAATAGGACTTGTGTTCCAAGGAAATAGTGAAGCTTGAAGTGAATTACACATAATGAAAAACGAAATATAAATGAACACATAACAATAGAAGTAAATAAAGTATGTTACCAAGAAGCATCTAGGTTGTTCTACAAGATAAATAAAGGTAGAAAAATTCAACCCAATAGCATTAAAATTAAAATTCCAAAAATAGATGACAAAGCAATGCCAACACTCTAATTAGCAACCCAATAATATTAAAATTAAAACACCAAAGATAGATGACAAAGTAATGCCAACAATATAATTAGCAACCCAATAATATTAAAATTAAAACACCAAAAATAAATGACAAAGCAATGCCAACACTCTAATTAGCAACCCAATAACATTAAAATAAAAACACCAAAAATAAATGACAAAGTAATGCCAACACTCTAATTAACTTCAATATCATTCACCCAACAAAATAGAAATGAAAAAGATGTATCTCAAAAAGAAACTACTACTTGAAAACCACAAGTACAAGAACCCTCAGTTAAGTATATTATGCCTCATCTTAGAAAGCTAATAAGATCCATGTTCCGAGCGAATAGGGAAGCAAAGTTAATTACACTGAATGAAAAAGGAAACATAAATGAACATATAACAACAAAGGCAAGGAAATTATGTCACCAACAATCATCAAGGTTGCTCTACGAGATAAATCAAGGTATAACAAGTTTTGGTTTATATTTTGGAAGCTTTTTATGTCTCTTTAAATGATATTGTAATTATTTCAGTTTTTTTAAATAGTTATAAGATATAGATTAATTGGTATGTGTGGGGTTAATATTTATACATTAAAATTTCAGGAGATATGGATTAATTGATATGTGTGAGATTAATCCTTGTACATTCAAATTTCATAAAAAAATGAAAGAAAATCATTTTTAAGGAAATTAAACTATCCTAATAAACTTCCCAACAATCTTGAGCTAACTTTGTTGTAGAAAAATATACCTCTAAATTACTGTTATATTGTTCTAATTACCTATAAATATTCTATTGTTTGTAGTTATTTACAACTAACTAGTTATTCAACCTTTAAGGATGGATGTTTTAAATGTGATGATTAATGTGAATGAACTCGCAACTCTATTTCTGAATGTGAAGTCCATAATTGTTTTCTCTTCGCCGCATTTGTAGACCATTTGAAAAGTTGTAAGGCATCCTCCAAACTCTATAAAATTTTGAAACGTATTTAACGTAAAAAACACCCTATGACTTTAAAAAATATTAAAGTGAAAGACAAATTTCAAGATGTTGCAAACCCAATTTAGTCTTTTTCATTTACTAATGTATTTAGAGAGAAACATTTCTGAGAAGTCTAATTTATGTTTTGAGAGTTTGTTACTAGAAATTAGTGAAGGAATTAAAGCAGTTAAAATTTTATTAAAGTAATAACCCACTAGAAGAGAAAAGTAGAATTATTACGATGCATGTTCTTCTTATTATGGTGCACATGAAGAATGAGATTTCATTGAGTAGTGAACCACATAATCAATGAACACTGTTGAGTGACCGACATTTTTTACATCTAAAAAAAAGAACTTAGATCTTTACCAGAGAGGAGGCTGAAACATATGGAGTCATTAAATTTCAAGTACAAATTTTAAGATATGAATAATGAGACAATGTGATTCAATTATCCTTGTAACTTTGTAATTTCACTTTTATAGTTTCTAGTATGAGTGGATTATATATATATATATAATAATTCTAATTTATGGTTCATGTTAAATGTATTATGTTTGTATATAAATGTTATTATGATTAGTAGGTCTGATAATTGGACAAAAACTATGCACAATTCAAAATATTAAAGCTACTTATCAAGTTTGATTTGGATACCAATGTCACACAATGGTTTTTGGTGATTCTGTTTTTGTAATAAGTTGGATGAAAGTGAACAACTTGCCTTTGTATGATAAATTACAAGATGTTGCAAACCCATTTCAGTCTTTTTCATTTACTAATGTATTTAGAGAGAAAAATGTAAAAGTACATGTTATTTCAAAGGAGGTCAACAGGTAGCAGCTGGTAAAATCATAATTAAAAAACAATAGGGATGGAGGTCTATCTGTCTCTAAATCTAGTTAATGTCCTTGAAGAATCCCAAGGAGAGGTGGATCTTGTTCAACAATGTTTTCTAGATTTTCTAGATTAAGAATTTAATTTGGTAACTATTCTTTTTTTGTATTTTATTTTTAAGAATTAATAGAGGAGTAACAGATAAAATACTTGCAGTCATTTCAAGAGTTAAAGCAAGAGATACTCTAAAATGTTACAACTTGTGGTCAACTGGATTATAAGCTACTAATTGTTTGAAACTTTCTGAGCTAGCCTCAAAAGTGAAAAGGGAATGTTTTAAGTCGATCAAATCATAGTAAAAAAATTCATACAGAAATAGTGATCAAATCATACAAACAAAAATCATACAAACATGTAGTGGGCGACTTAACTGGTCGGATGACAAGGGTGGACGAGGAAGCTTAGAAAGCTTCCAATGATGAGTGCAACAAACCAAAGTTCCTCTAGCGCCACACTGTAAAAAAACATTAAACATCATAAACTATTCATAAAAAATTCATAAAAACAGAATTAAATTATGACCTAATCATCTTTGACTCGGCTTTGACTTAGCTTACAATGCTTGGATTACATCACTCATCTTCCATTCAACTCAACAGACCTTGATTTATAGCGCTCAGATTCCACTTGGTTCAACAGACCATAGACAAAAATCAAGAGTGCTCATCTTCCACTCATCTGAACAGACCTTGGCTTACGATGCTCGACTTCCACTCATCTCAACAAAACACAAACATAAATCAATAGTGTGGAAAACTTTTCAGCAGCATCTCGCCCATCATATATATAATCATTTTTTCGGCTAGATAAATAATTTAGTCAAAAACCCTAGTTCAGTCGAATAATATATTAAGTTAGATTATTTATTCGGTTGAACTATTTTAAATGACTTTTTAAACTCTGGAAAAAATTCCTTTAAATGATCGACGTTAGTCTAAATGGCCAAAATTTTAGCGAAATAAGTTTATAAAATTCGGTCAAAAAAAAAATTGTTTAGCCGAAAAATTGAGATTGTGAATTTTTTGGGGGCATTTCTCACAAAAGTGTAACTCGGTTTCACATTTTCACCCTATATTGCATATATTATTCGTTAAGTTGAATCATATGTAATTTTTGTTCTGAATTGAGGTGAGATTCCTAAGGCAGGGTGAGAGAAAAATATCGTATGGAATGTATCATAATAAATTCATATTCTTATATTGAATGCATACATTAAATTTTTAATTAAATATTGTTGAATTGGGTGTAAATACAGAGCTATGTGTGGAGTAGATTGGTGATATTGGAGCTAGGGTGACTTGGATTCCATCAGTTTCTCTAGCTTCACCAATAATACCATGCTCTAAGATGGCCATGGAAACAATCTTATAGGTGGTGCTAGATGCACATGGTCCCTTCAATCTCTGGCATGATCATAGCTACGTCCCAAGCTGTGTCCATAAAACGTAGATCTTGTGTTGGTGTAACTTGGCCTCCTATGTAGCACGAACTCAACATATATGTTCTTTTGAAAGTAAATTGGGGCTTGGTCATGGTGGGGGAACTGGTCCCAAGCTCCAATGAAGCGATCATAAACAAAAGGGGCCACATCAACATTCTTAAAATATTTGAGAAAAATTAGACCAGCATGTCTAGCATGATGGTCGAGAGGGATGTCAAACTACTCCCCACAAACATCAATGTCCTTGGTGGCATATTTCACCACCTCCCAAGTATGTGGGCCTCTAACCTCCAACCTCCTAATCCTATGTATGGAATATAGGAGGTGACCTTGTTGACCCATCCTGTGGTATGTATCAATCAACTTATTATTGTTATCCAACATCAAAGACAAACTACGCCTATTAAGTGAACTAGCATAGATTTTACCTAGATCTCATGCGATCCATTTTTGTTGGGCCCTAACATCCTTAACTGTGATACTGGCTATAGCCTTGTTCCATGGAGTGATCGATGCTGCATTGTGATCCTCAACTTTTCCTTTCCGAGGGTTTGCAAATCAAAAACATAATTTAACATGTATAACAAACTAGAAGCATAATAACATATACATTAAATTCAAACACCAATTGAAGATGATTTAAAAATTAAAGACAATTTCAAGACATAAACACATAAAGTTTAAAGAGCATTTAAAAATGCAGCAGGTGTTCCTTAAATAGGTGAAGAAAGTCTACTATTAGTAGAAAAATCATCAATAATGACCAAAACACTGCCTATGATAGTCCAATTGGTGTCGGAGGTAGGATATATGAGTGGAACATGCACTATCATTGGGCTACGTGATCTATCACGAGATTGACCATGTATATCAGATCCCCCAACACTTTGATGGGCTACGATTGGTGGTGTATGGGCAATGGATTTGCATATTACATATAGTACATATAAAATTTAATCTAAGAAAAAAATGTTACTAAACTATTCCTTATAATACAATACTATTACATATAATACATATAAATTAATCCGAGAAAAAATGTTGACATAGAAAAATGGATGACAAGAAAACCATTTATAAACTCAAGTATAATAATCTAGCCTAAAGCCCTAAACTCTATAGTCTCTTTTTTGATAAATTATGAACCAAAGTATTGAGTTCCATGTAAATACAATCAAAAGAAGTGATGAAATCTAACTTACATGTTTTCCCATTTCTAAATAATACATTTTATTCAGAGAGCATAAATATGTAAACATATGTAAAAAATTAAAATAAATCTATTAGAAAAATTAATAAAATTTCATGCCAACTAGGTACTTCATAAGACAAGTTCTTATAACGTTTGACTTTGACACATGACATGTACTAGGTGCAAGCACATTAAGACAATATTTTTGGTACAATACACTACATAATGAAGCAATATTGTACAAATTAGAAAAGAGTCAAAATCTATTTATTCACTTTAAATACAGTTTCCGTCCTAGATTTAATGTATGTATGTATAAATTTAATAAGGTTATGCAAGAGCATCTCATATGTAATTTTACATAATTATTTAATTAAAGAAACTAGGATTTTATAGAATTAGTGAGACATTCTAAAATTAATTAGGAGATAGGGAAGTTAGGATAGAATCCTAAAATTGAGAGGATAGCTCTCAACTTCCTCCAAATATCTAGGAGGAAGCTTCTATAGAAGAGATACGAGAGACTTCTTTCCTCTAAATAAATAGCCATGTAATTGTTTGTAATGTTCATGTTTGGAGTGTGATTTAATTTAATGAAATTTTATATTGTTTTAATTTTTTTTCCGTTGCATCATTTTTGGTATTAGAGCCATAAGGTTGGGTGTTGGGTCAAATTATTTGCAGCTAGTTCGATAAATCACATGAGAGTTTGCATGTGAGAGAGGGTCGAAAGGGTGAGAAAGGCAATTAAGGAGGATTTTGTGCATGACCTGGAGCATTAGGCGACTTTGGATCGATTTCAGTTCCAAGGCTTCGTTGATTGATGTTGCAATAACATTTTTTGTAATATCATAATAACAAGAGTTCGAGTTTAGAAACAAAAAGCACATCTCATGTTTATTTAATACGCATTGGTGTTTTTTGATAGTGTATACATAGTGCATACATTGTTTTTTTCGTGAATTTGCAAGCTCAATGGTTGAACGCTGCATTTATTGCTAGATATTTTAGATATACGACATGGAGCACAACATGGGTATGGGCAATGTCACGGTAGTATATTCATCTAGTTCTGCATATTAATGCGTGGATGTAGACATTGTTGGAAAAAGGTTGAATTAATTACATTGAAAATTATTTGTTCATCGAATTTCCATATCTCCTTTTCATGTTGAAGCATTTTGATATTAAAAAAATATATAGTGGAGATTATTAATATAATTCTATGTAAGTGGAAACTACATAAGGTGACTTTATGTTAGATGCTTCATAAAGTATTTTCAATATTTAATTATTATTTTGAAAAGTCATAAAATCTATGAAGTGAAGTTTATTTTATTTAAAAAGGGAGTTTAAGAAAGGGTTATTATCCTTTATTTTAATTAAAAAAATAAAAATAGAAATGGCCCATAGAGCCTGAGGAGCTCGAATTGGTCGAGGAAGGCCAGCTGCAAATCAAGTTCTACTTGATGAAGTCAGACATATTAGAACCATATTGGATGCATCAATGATCTCAATGAAGTGGAAGAAACCTCAAAAGAAGAAGTTGAAGAAGAAACTCCAGAAGAGAAGATGGTCAAGACGGTTGCAAGAATAAGTTCCAAGCCAAGATTGGACGTGCCTATGTATGAAGGCAATTTAAATCGTGAAGAATTGATCGATTGGATCAGCGCCATCAATAAATATTTTGATTATGAAGGTGTAGGGGACAATAAAAAGGTTAAGTTCGCAGTGACCAAATTAAAGGGACATGCTGCACTTTGGTGGGATAGTGTGAAGGTCGAACGGAGAAATAGAAACAAAGGGAATATCACTAGTTTGGATCGAATGGTGGCCATGCTCAAAGGTAAATTTCTTCTTCGAGATTATCAGTTAAATCTTTTTAGTCGATTGAAAAATATCAAGAAGAAATTTATGTCTGTAAATGAAGATACAGAGGAGTTTAATAGATTGATTATAAGATCTAGTCATATGGAAACTGATGAAGAAAAATTAGCTAGATACATTAATGGGTTGAAATTCGAAATACAAGATTAATTGAATATTTTGTCTCTAAAAACAGTTGAAGAAGATTACCAGATAGCTCTTGAGGTTGAAGAAAAATTGGCAAGAAATTAGAGTCAGAGAAAGAGGATTAACAAAGGATCAACAAGTCAAGGAAAATCAAGCAGAGGAAGTTTTAGTGGAAGATTTCAAAGAGAAGAAGGCAGCAGTTCACAACACATAGAATCATCAAGAGGATACTTTAGGGGATGAAGACCATATCAAAGAGGTAGAGGCCGATATTTTATGGTAAGATGTTATACCTATAACAAAATTGTTCATAAATCTAATGAATGTCCATAAGTATATTCTAATCAAGGAAGCACACATATAACAAAAACTGATACAGAAAGTGTGCTATCCTCTATGAATGAAAATGCACATGAAACTAGTGAATCCTTGATGATGAAAAGAACTTTATTAAAATATGTTGAAGAAGTAAAAGAACCTACACAACTAAAAACATTTTTTAGAACTATCTATAAGTCAAGAGGAAATTTTTGTAAGGTAATTATTGATAGTGGGAGTATTGGTAATCTAGTATCCATAAAAATGGTATAAAAGTTGAATTTAAAGAAAACCAAACATCCTACTCCCTACAAAGTTTCGTGGTTGCAAAAAGGACATCAGATACTGGTTAATGAACAATGTGAAGTAAAGTTTCCAATAGGAAGTTATAAGGATAAAGTTCTTTGTGATGTTATGCCTATGGATGTATGCCATATCTTTCTTGGAAGGCCATGGCAATATGACAAGAATGCAATGCATGATGGAAGGAAAAATACCTACACTTTTGAAAAGGATGTTGAAAAGCGTGTACTTTTTCCTTTGAAAAATGACAAAACACCAGAAGAAGAACAATCCAAGGTGATGTTACTTAGTTGGAAAGAATTTCTTGAAGAAATAAAGCATAAAGAGATAAATGTTTCCTTGATCAGTAAGCCAAAGGTAGTCCTCACAAATACAAATCTAAATGATCTTCTAGAAGAAATTAAAAAATGTTGAATGAATTTATTGATATCGTAATAAATGACTTTCCTGATGCATTTCCTCCCATTGGAAGTATTAGCTATCATATTGACCTCATTCTAGGTGCCACCCTTCCAAAAAAAGCAACTTAAAGAATGACTCCAAAAGAGAATGAAGAAATTAAAAACCAAGTGGAAGATTTGTTGGATAAAGGTCTTATTCAAGAAAGCTTAAGTCTGTGTGTTGTTCCAACAATATTAACTCCAAAGAAGGATGGTGGATGGAGGATGTGAACATATTTTTGAGCAATCAACAAAATTACAATCAGGTACCAGTTTCCATTACCCCGTATTGATCATCTTATAGATTGTCTAAGTGGCGCTGCATATTTTTCTAAAATAGATTTAAAATGTGTGTATCTTAGATCAGTGCCAAAGAAGGTGATGAATGGAAAACAACATTTAAAACTAATAATGGTTTATATGAATGGTTGGTAATTCCCTGCAGACTTACCAATACTCCCAACACTTTTATGAGGCTAATGAATTATGTTTTAAAATAATTCGTTGGAAAATTTGTTATAGTTTACATTAATGATATCTTAATCTATAGTTAATCAAAAGAAGAGCTCCTAAGACATCTTAAGAAGGTTTGAATGAATCTACAACATAGTAAATCGTTAATCAATCTAAAGAAGTGTAGTTTCAAGAAGACAAAACTATTGTACTTAGGCTTTGTGATTTCAAGGGAAGGACTAAAGATGGAACAAGAGAAAGTGAAGGCCATAATCAATTGACCAACTCCAAAAATCATTTTAGAGGTCAAGACTGATGCCAGTGGAACTACAATAGGAGATGTTCTAAGTCAAAAAGGAAAACCACTTTCCTACTATAGTGAAAAAATTAATCAAGCCAAGAAAAATTACTCTTCTTATGATAAATAATTCTATGTCATCATACAAACTTTGAAGAAACAAAAACAGAAGGTGAAATATAGGTTGAAGGAAGAACTCAGAGCACCTGAGTTTGAAGGAGAAACTCACAAAGTTTTTTACACAGGTGGTGAACAATATTTAGAAAATGTGGTGAAGTTTGAGAACGATGAAGAAAGAGAAAAAAATCTGATTTTTTTTCTTATTAGAGATGAAGAACAATACTTGAATGGAATTCTCATCAGAGATGATGAAGCAAAGATAGAATGTAAGGATGGATAACTTCTAAAAGTTGTTGTAAATCTGAAGATTGAAGAATTCATTGGCAACATCACCACAAATTTCAATCAAGTAGAGCAAAGAGTTCAAGAAATAAGTTTACAACCATGGGATAAGAGTGAAGGTATATTGGTCTGGTCATGTACTTTTATTTTGATGGTTTTTGTGGTTAGGAAAATTACTCTTGAAATGGTGAGAAGAAGCATGTTGAAGACAAATATTTTGCAGCGAGAAAAGTAGGAGTGGAGTTAAAGTAAAGTTCGAGAAGTAGATGTAAAAAGAAAAGAACATGAACAATATTATATCTGGGATCTAGGAAGACACAACAACAAGACTCATGGTCAAGAGGCCATGGAAAGTTTCTACTTGGGTGATATGATGCAAAAGAATCTCATATTTAATTTTATGTAATTATTTAACTAAAGAATCTAGGATTTTCTAGAATTAGTGAGTCATTCTAGAATTAATTAGGAGATAGGGAAGTTAGGATAGAATCCTAAAATTGAGAGCAACTCTCAAGTTCCTCCAAATATCTAGGAGGAAGTTTCTCTAGAAGAGATACGAGAGACTTCTCTCTAAATAAATAGCCATGTAATTGTTTGTAATGCTCATGTTTGGAGTGCGATTTAATTTAATGAAATTTTATATTGTTTTAATTTTTTAGTGCTGCACCATAAGATCTGGAGCTAAAAGATATATAGTTGTCATATCATTAAATTAAAATAATTCTACAGACACTAGTGGATATTTAAAGGAAAATTATAGTTTATAGATAAACTCAAGCCTTGAAAAGTTGTTGAGCATCACCCATCTTATGTTATTATGAAGAGCGCATTATATTAAATAGTTATAAAAATATGTTATATATATGTGTGTGTGTGATGTTATTTTATTGTTAAATATATATCATTATGTTATATATAATTATATACTTGTGCAATACCTTTTGGGGGGGGTTTGCAATCCCTTTTAATCTTATATATATATATATAAATATATTATATATCTAATATAATATAATTATATACTATATATATATTAATATATATATATAATATGAATCTTATTGTTTTAATGATATATCTATGTTCTATATAATTATATAGTTTTACGTATATAAAACCTTAATGTTTATTATTTAAAAAATGTATATATAACATTGGTATAATAGTTTATATATATAGTAAGTACATAAATAACTATATATACAATGTATATAAATTTAAATTAAATAATAAAACATAAGTTATATAACGATATATATAACATAAGATGAATATATAAAACATAAGAAATAAGAATCATATATAATATATAATATATTTATATATTATATTAAATATATATATATAATAATAATATATATCTTTGGATTTTTAATTTAATAATAATTAATTTAAGTAAATAATTTTTTAAAAAATAATACAAATTGGTTATTAAAAAATAATATAATATAAATTAATTTAAATTTAATAAAATAATGAAATAAAATTTACGAGAGATTTTTTGGCGTAAATCACAAGACCTATCATTTGTCGACGCGTTTCGAACCAACTAGTGTGGTTCATCGTCAAGACAAGTTGAAGAATCAGATCCAGCTTTGCATGTTAAATAGCTTGAGCAGAGCCTCCAACGGCTAACTGAACCAACTAGTATGGTTCATCGTCAGGACAAGTTGAAGAATCAGATCTAGCTTTGCATGTTAAATAGCTTGAGCAGAGCCTCCAACGGCTAACTAGACCAACGGTTCGACTTGTCCTGACGATGAACCATACTAGTTGGTTTGAAACGTGTCGACAAATGATAGATCTTGTGATTTACGCCGAAAAATCTCTCGTAACTGATATGGATCATAGAAGCCTCAATTCAACGAAATAAAATTTCTTATTTCATAAATAGAGGTTCACCATGAGCAACCATATTCATTTGTTAATTTTAAACTCCTAATTTATTTATTTATTAGTTACAATTTGATGGTTTTATGTTTTGGAGAGTTTTTGAACATATGTCTGGTCAAATTTGTTTGAAATTTAAAATGTATATTAAATATAACAAAAAAAAAATTGAAAATTTGTTTCACTAAATTTTGAAGAAAAGGCTTAAAAACCTAAAATAATTAAAAAAGAAAGGTTTTTACCATAGAAAAAGCTTCATAATAAATATGCTACCATTGCATAAAACTTATACAATGAAATAAAATAAATGTAATCTGCCTAAATTATAGTTTTTATTTGGTGGTTGTCAAGGGTTTTCTTGGTGGTTTTCTAGGTTGTTTTTTGTGGTCTTCAAGGGTTTTCTTCATGGTTTCTTGAGTTTTTTTTTTGGTTTTCTTGGTGTTTTTCGTTGGTTTTCATGGTGGTTTATTGCGATTTTTATATGGTGGATTTTTATTTCCAATTAATTTATTTTGTTTTGTAGTAAACATTAAAAGAGACAAAAAAGATAGGAAACCTACCTTGGCTTGAGTCTCTGGGTTGTTGGCGGGGTTGTTGGGCTGCAAGATTGAGTTCCTCCATCTCGGTTGAGCTCTAAAATCCTCCGTCAAATTGCTTCTTTCTCACAGTCTATAAACAAATGGATTGCGTAGACCACGGTTGAGATTTTGAATAAGAAATAATGGTTGAATCAAGCCTTGACACTCGATATAGCCAATCACTTGATCGAGCCATAAAGCTAGATCAAAAAATTTAGGTAATTGTAGATCAAGGTACCGTAAATTGTTATAAAAAATGTTATAGTGTTGATATATTGTGAGGGATGTATTATTGATAAATCAATTATTGAAATCCAAATGGATGGTGTTGATGTGATTTGAAAACTATATCGGTTATAATCATTATTAATAATATATTTTGAATTAGAGGAACATTTCATCATATTTTTTAAGAAGGAAGAAAATTTGAATGAAGGTATCAAAGAAAACCTTTCTAAATTCATAAACTCTAATAGAATGAAAAATTTGTTTAAAAATTGATTCCATGATGTAATCGCATGATTATTTTCATGAGATGTTCAAACACGTAAAACCTCTATTTTCATCGATATCCAAATAGTTAGTGACAATCATTACAAGATATTTATAGAGATTACTAAAATACTTCCTCCTATTTGAAATCATGATCACACTATTCACTTGTAATAAAGCAACCATCCTCTTAACACAAAACCATATAGATACTCATGTTCCTAAAAGAGTGGTGTTGAGCATACAGTTCAAGAAATGTTAAGCATTCATATCATTAAACCTAGCCAAAGTGATTTCTCTTCACCAATAGTTTTGGTTTACAAAAAGGGTGGTTCATGGCATATGTGTCTACATCATAAATATGTGAAAGGTCACCATCAAACATAAATTTTATATTCCAGTAAACATAAATTTTATATTCCTATTATTGATGAATCATTAGATGAATTATAATGAGTCATTTGATTTACTAAATTCAAGTTTCAATAAGCATATCATCATATTAGAATGAGGAGGAAGACATCCATAAAACAACCTTTAGAATACATGAAGGTCATTATAAAATTTCGGTGAAGCCATTTGGCCATTAGTATAGTTACTGGCAATCATTACAAGATATTTGTAGAGATTACTAAAATACTTCCTCCTATTTAAAATCATGATCACATTATTCACTTGTAATAAAGAAACCATCCTCTTAACGTCAAACTATATAGATACTCATGTTCCTAAAAGAGTGGTGTTGAGCATATAGTTCAAGAAATGTTAAGCATTCATATCATTAAACGTAGCCAAAGAGATTTCCCTTCACCAATAGTTGTGGTTTACAAAATGGGTGGTTCATGGAATATATGTCTACATCATATATATCTCAAAGAGGTCACCATTAAACATAAATTTTATATTCCATTAAACATAAATTTTGTATTTCTATTATTGATGAATCATTAGATGAATTATAATGAGTCATTTTAGTTACTAAATTCAAGCTTCAATAAGCATATCATCATATTAGAGTGAGGAAGGAAGACATCCCTAAAATATCCTTTAGCATACATGAAGGCCATTATGAAATTTTGGTGAAGCCATTTCGCCATTAGTAGTGAGGCCTACTATATTATGAGTTGAGACAATTAGTAACTTGTCAAGAATTGATATCTCAAAATGAAATCTAGCACTAAACACTTATAGTTTTTAGTCCATAATGCCAAAATCAACCCCAAATCAAAAAATGGTACTCCCAAATTCACTATTTTCTTTCAAGGTTATAATTACAACATTTTTCCACCATGACCTTAAATCCGCATAAAGTTGTAAACAATATCATTGAAAATGACACTTCACTAAAAAGGTACTTCTCCAAATAGAACATTAGTGCTTCCAGCATCATGTTTTTATTTTGAGTATAAAATTACAACTTATTGGAAAACACAATCTTGAAAATTGTTCTAAATAGAAACCTTAAAATTGACCTTAAAACAAACATGTGACCATTGTTATAAGGGAGCACTGCATTAAATGGAAGGAAGAAAAATTCCCAGAATTTAACCTTCCCATTTCCCTTGGTTTTTGATGAAAATCAAATGAAATGAGTGGCAGATTCCAATAACGGCTTACTCATCTATTTTTTAAATCTAAGTAATATTTTTCTATTACATTTTCTAATCAATTTCAAAATTTCTTTCTCTCTCACTCACACACATACGTCTTTTTTTTACTTATTATTATTTAAATTCATATCAGTTTTTGGGATTTCAATCTCTCCTCTCTCTCACCCATATACATACACATATATTAAATACAGAAATATATTTGCTTTTGTTTGGTGGTTTTATTTGTTTATTAGCCTTTTCCTTTTATTATTAATTTTTCTTTACTTGTTATGATTTTGTATGTAATAGTGTTAGCTTTTTATGTTATGGTTCAATTTTTATTTTTATTTTATTATTATAAGCCAAAGCAAGTGTGTTAAACTAAATTTTTTGAGGGTAATGTTGAGATTTTGATTCATAATATTATTGATTGTTAAGGTCATATTTTCAAACAAATTGTAATGTTGATCCCAGAAAAAGGGTGCTATTAGTAGCAACACCTTTCATTTTGGTAGTAGATTTTAATTTGTTTGTTTGAAATAGTACTAGTTGTCAATGCCACAATTTCAAACAAGTTACATATTTAGCTAAAAAAAAAAGATGATACAAAAAAGATTAATTTTTTATTCATGAGTCAATTTTAAAGTTTTTATTTGCAAGTTTGTACCACATGGTTGTAAAAAAAATTTAATTTTGACTTCCAAAAGAAAATCTTTCTACCAATAGCACAAATTTTTGAAATGGAGATAAAAATAACCACTAAAAAGATGAAAACTCTAGAAAGTTTCCCTCAACTAGGTAACTATATTGGAATGAAGATTAAGGACCTCTAAGACAAAATGAGATGGAAAGTTAAAATATTGAAAGATGCTAACTTTACAAACACATTAAATACTTAGATATATCAATGATGAATGTCATGATGAGTAACAATTTCCATGGGAGGAATATCAAATGATACTCCTTAAGCAATTGGTAAGCTTATTGGCACATTACCTATTCTAAAATCTACCTATATTTTTGGCAAGATAATATTACCTAAAAGGGATGAGATGCTTAAAAATCTAGTCACACCCATAGCTAAATAGATGAACCACTCTTATATGTGCACTTACTTTCCATATATAAAACCATATAAAGGGGAGAGAGAGGGGGGCGGGAATTAGTTATTCTTATTTCATGAGAGAAATATATCTACATTTATAGTAATCATAGATTATGTTATAGAACCCCTATGTCAACCAGGAAACTAAGAACAAGTTACCTTTAAATTATGAATGAGATGAAATAATAGGAAGAAAATAATTTCATAAAATAGGTAAGATAATCATGATGGTATAATTTGGAATAAACATGATGCAATATCATAATAGGTAATCACGTTACAATTATGGAATATTTATGATCGGATAATGGTGATGGAATCATCATGGAGTAATCATGGAAGAGATGTGATGGAAAATCATGACAAGGAATCATCGAAAGGACATGGTGTGATAACTATGGTAGAAAATGTTAGCTAGATCATGGTGGAATAATAATGTTATAATAATAATGATGGAGTAATAAAGATGGAATATTGAATAAATAGTCATGGGTAATTAGAATAGAAAATTTGTGGATTAATCATGATGAATTAACTGATGTGAAGTAGAAATGGTTTCGTATGGTAATGATAACAAAATTTCAAACAAAGGATAACCAAGTACACCTCAAGTATCCCTTAAATAGGTAGTACATTAGAAATTATTGTTGAATAGTGTAATTTTCAATGGAGAGGAAGCAAGATAAGAATCACCATATAAAGGGCTAAAAAATAATAATTTGCTATTCAAGCTGATTTCATGGATTATTAGAAGAACTTTTATAAGTATTATAGTGATGCTAGATTCAAATGATGCTTAAGCCTAGGGGCACTTGTGGAATATCAATCATGGCAAGAATTTCTAGAGCTGTGAAAAAACCATTAGAAAAAAGGGGAAAATCACCTTAGAATAAAGGTTGTGTGCATTTAGCCTTTAGGAGGTTTCACAATAGCTAGGACGGATGCTCACTATGAATGAAACAATATGGAATTACTATTTTAGAATAGTTAAGTATAGATTATGTGTATTCTTGGATGTACACTTATGCTAAGATACTCACAGAAGACAAGGAAAACTTCTAGAATAAATACATATAATTAAAAAATCAACGTCACTCTCGATTATGAGATAGAAAATTACTAACAAGTTGAAAGCCTCTTCCTTAATGAGTTTGATATGTAGATTGAGTGGTATGTATAAGACTAGGGGATCTTGCAAGGATGATTGTAATAAACAATAATAAATTAGAATTTAAAGTTAATTTTAGTGTTCTAAGATTGCGATCTTAATCTAGGGCTCTCACATTGGTGAGGCACGATTGAATGTTATATTTTAAATGGTTTATGGTGCATTAACTTCCATGATTTTATGATCATGTTTTAGTATGGAAGCTATATTATAAAAAATAGTGTGGTGAGTATTTTGATATTTAACTTATATTTTTATGAAAAGTTTAATATAACTTTTATTAATTATAAACTAATTACTATAAAGTCAAGTAAATACCTAATTATTATAATATTAATAAATTAAAATTATAAAAATCATATGAAAATTATTAGCCCAACATATTTAAATGTATATACTTTAAATTATAAAAAAAAATTAAAATTAATTACATAAAAATAAAATACTAAATTAAATCATTCCGGAATATTAGGCACTTAATTATCAATCTTGGCATTTATTGTATATGGGACTTGGAACAGTTAAACTAGAAAATGATACTATAATTAAACTTTATTATGATTAAAGAATATTAAGTAATAAAACATCATGGTTTGATATGATAATTTAAATATTTATTAATAAAAATTATATATAAATTGTTATATTTTAAAAAATTAAAATTATTTAAAGTTTTCAACATCATGTTTAAATAAAAAATAAAAAAGTTCATAGCATTTATTTATGCGTACTTTATAATTTTTTCCACAAATTATAGTTGTAAAATAAATTGGTTGCAGTGCTTGTCAGGATAACCCGATCACTGGAGCTAAGAGCAACCAATTTAAAGTTTTACTATTTATTATTTTCGTAGTTTTTTAACCTTTATGAGAAATATGATTTAACATAATAGAAAAATAAGATTTTATTAAATGTATCTGATTACGATTCAAAAGGGGGGGAGGAATTGTAAGGAAGTCAAAAGTGGTAGTGGTAGTAATGGTAGTAATTTGTGTATTTTTTTTTACTTTGTATTAGTAATGTTTGAATCAAATTTTTGATGATGATGAAAACAGATTTCGTATTATTAAAAAATTTTGGGCATATAAAATTTTGAAATTTGAAAGCTATAATTTAGATTTACAAAAATCAAAATTTTATCAAAATTTTGCCAGAATTTCCATAATTTTTAGAGGAAAAAATAATTTCTAAAAAACTATAAATAAATTAACAAAAATCAAAATTTTATTTCCATAATTTTTAGAGGAAAAAATAATTACTAAAAAACTATAAATAAATTAACAAAAATAAAGATTTTAGGAAAAGCTTACCAAAATTTCCATGATTTTTAGAGAAAAGAAATAATATTACTGCAAAATAAACTATAAATAAATTAAATCTTCAGCGTCAGCGGACAAGGTTCACTGCGAGAATCGTTGAGAATAATATTACTGCAAAAAAACTTCAAATAAATTAAATCTTCAGAGTCAGCGGACCAGCTTCACTGCGAGAATCGTTGAGAACAGTCACAAATTGCAACCCAGAAACTCTCTTATATATCAAAGCATTTCGAGCAGGGAAACGTCACTTTCAGCATTTTCAGTTAGCTCTAATTCCTCCAAAAGTTCCATAAACTGCAACGAAAGGGTATTGCTTGTTTTTTCCTTGGCTAAAACCAGAAAATTGAAACACAGAATCGCTGGTATGGGCCTCGCACGGATGATCACCCTTGATTAGTGGAAACTTGAGAAGATGATCAGTTAAAGGGAGATTACAAAAAGGTGTAGAATTCGTCAGCACTGAAGATAGAAAAGGTAAGGGAGTTGGCGGTGAATTAATTGCTGCTCTCTGCGCCCTCGGCCTGAAGAGCAAAGGCGGCATCCTCTCGGATTCTTCTGAAATACTGTTCGCTGGAGGTGTTGGCATTCCCGTGAACTTCTGAACCTTTGCGCGGAAACTGTGTGGGTCTGTCATCACAACTGTGGGGGGCCTCGCCTTAGAATCTCTGAGTCGTTTCTTCTTTCCTCCAGAGTTATGATGGCCGCTGCTACTATTGCCATTAGGAGACGAATCCACGCTTGCTGCCAGAGTCTGGGTTGGCTGCATTTTCATACCCGATAGGCAGGGCTTCCCGATAGGCAGGGCTTGGAATATCAGCGTATTTGTGAATACCCGGAAACTACAGCAACACCTCCCAGGAATATGAAGATTTCACAGAAACTGGAAGGTTGTGATGAGTGCCACAGGCGAATATTGTATTTATAGAGATTTTCTGGTAATCATAGTCAACAACTCCAGAGACGACTTGACTTCGTAGAATAGTTAATGGACTCCGATTGGCAGCATTTCCAACCTAAACACATAGCGGAGGAATCGGAATAGGAATAGGGTTAAAATGTTTTGGGGAAATGAATTCAGCATTATTAAAAAGAAATTAGTTTGATATAATTAAGTGGAATTGCTTGGAAAGTTATAGAAATTCTAGTTATATTTAGAGAAAATCTGGCAAAGATTTTTGTAAATCCAAATTATAATTGTTAAATTTCAAAATTTTAAGTGTTCTAGATGTTTTTGACTTATAGAAATTCCAGTGATATTTAGAGAAAATCCTGCAAGTATTTTTGTAAATCCAAGTTATAGTTGTTAAACTTCAAATTTTTAGGTGTCTTACATGTTTTTGATGGTGCTGAATCTATTTCCACCATCAAAAACAGGACTCAAACACTGTCTCTACAAATTCTTTTGAATTTTGTCACTTTTGGCCATTCAGGGAATTCCTCACCCTTGTTAAACGATTCCATTTAAAATTTTATCAAAATCTTACCGAAATTTCCATAATTTTCAAACCAAATTTACAAACTATCCATAAATTTTATCAAAATCTTACCAAAAGTTTCTTGATTTTCCAACCAAATAGTAATAGAAAAAATAAATTGAATAAATTTATTAAATGACAATAAAAAATATTGCATCAAAATAAATGATATAATTGACTATTTAATCAATGGGTAGGAAATTCAATTTGTTGGTTGGATTGAGTGGCTTCCATCAATATATTTTTTGAATCTCAAAGATTTTGTTTGAGTCTAAGTGTAACTCACCAAAAATATATATAAATGTTTGAGCAAACCCATGATATATAATTTCTCTTGTGATCTTACCATATATGGATATGCACGATAAAAGATTATAATCAACAAAATAAAATCACATGGATATGGATATTAACATGCTTGTTATTAAAGCGTTGACTATCTGATAACAAATTCTCTTCATCATTCAAAATAGTGATAGCAAAATATGTAGCTAAAATTTCTATAAATAATTGAAAAATGTAATCAAGAAAGAATGATTTGTAACAACAATGCCAATATCCATGAATATATTTTAATTTAGAGAATAGAAATTTGCAACACTCATATAAAGAAAAAAATGTTATTAGTACATTCTTTACCAAAATCTTTCTCTACTGTTGCATACTAATATCTCCAAAAAAATTTAAATTTAGTTGGCTAGTATATTAAAAATTATAGCAATAAAAAATAAAAAATAAAATAAATTTATTATTTGGAATTGTTAATCAAATTTCCTAAATAGGCATGAAATAACATGATTGTTTTATATTTTTGTGTCTCTTCTGATTTAGAAATAACATCTATCTATATCTTTTTAGATCATAATTAGCTTATCATTATGGGCTACACCTCACCTACGATGGAAAACTACCATGATGAAATCATGCCTTTAATATTATAAGAGCTCTAATATTCTATTTAAGAAATATAACCTAAAATAAAACTTAAGGAAAAAAAAATATTTTAAGTCATTCTCAACTTATTACCATATTTATTCCCATCAAATAAACTTACATTTATTCCTATGAAATAAACGTATAGCACATAGTTAAAACTATGTTGAAACCACTTCATAAACTAGACTTAATCTCACATAAACACCTCATCAATAAATACGTCTAAGAGGTGAAAATAGGATGTAATACATATTTAAGACAAGGCAGGCTGCGTGGCAGCTAGTCCCTACCTTTAGCAAGCCAGCCCGTTTTGCTTTGTTTTTGATTGCCTGCATGGTTATCTGAAGTGCGGAAGGCTCGGCAAGCCAATCAGAAGACTCGAACCCCAACCATAGTTTGTGTGATGGACGAGGGGCAGGCCAGTTTCAACCATAGTTTGTGTGATGGACGAGGGGCAGGCCAGTTTCTCATGGGACTTGCAGATATTGCTAGAGGAGAGACGAAGCTTTCCATCGAAGCAGTGTGGCAGCGAGAGGATCTCAAACCGCAGCAGCCCTGTGTGGTCCATTTTCAGCATCACGAGCTCCTTGAAAGTGGATACTGTGATATATTGGTTTCGTAAAATGATCATGGCCGAAGAACAAAATCTTAGTAGAAGGATAAACCATGAATGATGCTGTACTTTGCAAAACAGAAGCGTTCCTCAATTCGGCAGTTCCCACCCAGGATCTCTCCCTAAAGTTCCTGGAATAGAATGAATCCGGTAGTTCAGTTCAACGATATGCTATGCAGTAATCAATGGGTTCGGAAATGTTTCAGATCATTTCTCTGTTTATCGTTTTAAGCTATGGATTAATCAATGGGGTCGCAAACAATTCAAGGTTAAGTGATTATATTGTGAAATGCATAAAAATATAGTTATATAGAATTAGTTGTACAGATTAGAAACACATACGCCAATTTATTATGAAACCTCTCCCTCCACGTCGAACCCATTGGACGACCTTACAGAAGTGTTTCCACTTAAATAAGTTAATCTGAGAGAAGCAGACCAAAACTAGTATTTCTTATATTCCACAAAACGCTAAAATACATTCTAACCATGTAAAAGAAAATCGTTGGTGATAGTATGATTCTTATTAACGATAATCATGAAAACGACACTGACGAAATAGCGTAAAAACGGACCAAATAATACCCATGGCTGTTGACAGCACTGTGGCAGCTGTGAACCAGTCCCAGCGGTTGTTCCCTTGTCCTGCCTTGTCTTGACCTTTCTTCTGCCTAAAGACCATTTTTGACTTTTAAAGATTATGCGTTTCTTCGACATTATCGAGGATCTTCCATTGTCCTTGGAATAATATATTTATGCAATATCTCGAATAGACTTATACATTACCACCAGCTCAAGCATAATGCATGAGCGAAACGTGGCGCAGGACAACCGTGACAAGTACCATTCTATGCATGTTGGATATCCCGCCCTCCGGACTGGACGTGAAGGTCCCCTTTCATTTGTCTCATTTGCAAATCGAACCAGGCATCGTTGTTTAGCAGTCGGGCACGCGCAATGAAGGGGTGCAATGGGTTTAATTCCAGGCAATAAATCGTTAACGTCGTACCTTGGATTCCGCTCTCGCATGGCCTGGCAGGTCATGAGGCCCTCTAATGTATGGTTCGCGATATTGATGTACAGATCGTTGTGTTGAAACAGTGTATGTGAGGTTAGCCTGCGAGAAATTGCCGGAACACTTGCAGTGAATTGGAATGAGGACAACTTTATTTAAGGGCAGAGGCTTCAAGTAATCCTTTACAGCGGACAGATTACTTGCAGATGCGATGATGTCGGGCGCTATGTTGAAGAGCACGCTGATGTTGTGGAGGGACATATAAAGGGGCTGAGCTCGATACAGGGCGAATGTGTCACATTCTTTGGCAGCGCCGTTGCAGAGGTAGCCTGAGCAGACTGCATGATAATTGACACAGTCTTCGCTGAAACTTATAGAATGAGGGCAAAGGGGAACAATAGCAGTATGCATCATTTTGTATTGAATACAGGGCACAGAATCCCAGCTGTTGGCCTGTGAACATGGCAGGCTGATGGGGATATATGTACTGAAGCTGTTAGGACTGCCCTGAAGGTTGGGTATCGTCATCTGGACTGTGCCCATCTCTATGGAAATGAGGTTGAAGTAGGTCAGGCATTGGCAGAACAGAGGAGATGTGCCTGGACAGAGGAGAGAGGATGTTTTCGTGACCTCAAAGCTGTGGTGCACCACAAATGCCCCTCGGAGGGTTGAGACATCTGTTAAGGTATGCGTGAAGAACCTTGGGGTGTCATATTTGGATCTGTACTTGGTGCATTGGCCTGTGACTTTCTCCTTCGGGGATGCCACAGATCCTCCTAGGAAATCTGGTGCAGAATTAAGGAGAAAGGGCTCGTGAATGCAATCGGAGTCATCAATTTCAGTATACAACAGATAGAGGAATTGCTCATCTTTGCCAAGATAGTTCATGCTGTAAATCAGGTACTTGATTTTCTATTCTTCCCATCTCTCTTCATGGAAATTTTTGCATAGAATTCATCTTGTTTCTCTTTGCTAGTCTTACTGTCGTGTAATGGGCTATAAAAACAGAAGAAAAATAGTCAAACTACCGTGAATCCAAGATGGCTTCACACCCTTCGTTTGCAGCAAAGCATTACAAGATTGAAGAAAACACAATGTTCCTTAGAAAGGCATATTTTTCTGTTGTTCTAGAATGCATAAGAGCCGCTAGGCATCTTGATTTGTCTATCTCTGTCAAGACTGAAAGAGCAAGATCAAATCAAGGGTTTTAAAGAAGAGTCATTCTTTTATGAAAATTTAAATAGGAGGTGATGAAGACATTGAAGCATATTGCATAGGAAAAAAATGAATCTACTAATCTAGCTTTGGAGCGAGAAGTAGCAGCTGGGAATTAGGCTACTGAAGCACCTTGTATACAAGAGAGACAACTGCTTCCAGCTATTTCCTTAAACTTTTTTGCGTTTGTACAAATTTTCCTTTGCAATATAGTTTTCCACTCATTCTAGTTATATTTTACCTGCAACAAGTTTCACTGGCTATATTCCAAATACATGGATAGAATTGTTTGTTGATAACACAAATGACTATGAAAATTGAAACTAATGGCATCCACTATGCAGTAGCACAAAAATTATAGACTCTCTAACCCAACTGTCTTATGCATGATTAGGTAATAATAAATATAGGGCAACTAAAGAGCATTAGACAGGTCTAAAATTGTTAGACAAAACCGACATCTGTTTCAAAGTTCAAAGTATAAATTTATAAAGGGTTGATTCCTTGGCTTTATTTAGTTCCTCAGTCCTTGAAGACCACTTTGACTCCCTCTAGCAAGCTATTATAGGAAAATCGATTAAAAAAAATCATTGTAAACAACCTCAGTGTTCTTGGTAGTTGTTGTAGAACTCCTGAAGAGATGAAAGTGGCAGTTAATAGATCTTTCAATCCGAAATGTATATGAGGAAAATGAGCCCAATGGTGTAAATGCAGATATGTGTAAGTCCCTCATTAGAAAATTTGTAGGTAAATAGTAGCCAAACAACAATATAAATGTTATCTCACATTTTTTGCAGCGGCACTGAAGGCCTCCTTGTGCCTTGTGTCAAGATTCTTGGCTTTGATTCTTTGAATTTCTTCTGTGCACATGAGCACCATGCAATGGGGCTGAATTCACTAATTGGAAAGAGGTAATGATTAGAAAATGATTTCTACTGTATCCTAATGTAAACATTATTGTTCTTACTTTATGAAACGATTGTACACTGATGGCACTCGTTGTCTCTTTTTCAGGTGCTGCATAAATTTCAGATATGAAAAATACATCAATTTTCTTCAGTACCAAATATTGCTAGTAGCGATTTATTCAACGTATATACTAACAGTAATAACACATGTAAAAGGACTGGAACTCACGCATGCTGAAAAACATCTTTGCTGCTTCGTTACCAGCATATGAATTCGTTGTCCTTTCGCTAACTGTTGAAGAGGCCGAAGACGATGCTGAATCTCTGGAATAATCATTATGATGCAACATGAATGACGTAAAAGCCCCTAAGTTACCTGCTATCAAACTAGTCGTTTTCTGGCTTCAAAGTCCGGTAATGGTGCTTCAAATATATGGCAGTGGAGTCTGAACAAGACGGTGCCTAAAATAACTCTTAGCAGAACACGTACACGACATCATGCACAACATCTGCCAACAGCTGCCAACCCAACCTGCAAACAAAATAGGCCATAAGTTCGCCATACATTTTCTTAACATTAAATGTTGGAGATTAATGCTAAGGTGAAGATAGCATTACTTCATCAAGCTTTCAAATTGTTCTAATTAATTGTACTTCTCCGCATTGTTTCCTAACTTTTCAGCCTGTATACCTCGTTTTGAGGCCAAATAAGATGAAGATTTTTTTGATTGGTTAAAAGCATAGGAAAATATAAAATATTGTATTGGTTCACGTGACATGTCAAGAAACTTTGTTTTAAGTTAAAATAGGTTGTTTTGAGGCCAAATAAGATGAAGATTTTTTTGATTGGTTAAAAGCATAGGAAAATATAAAATATTGTATTGGTTCACGTGACATGTCAAGAAACTTTGTTTTAAGTTAAAATAGGTTTATTGATTATCGTGTCAAACTAATGCCATCGACCCAAATCGATTACTATAGTCCCTGCCAGCCCGGAGGGGTAGGGACTAATAAGGACCATATTATATAATGTGAAATACATGATGAAGGGAATCGTGATTGTACAGACATTTACAAGCTACACAATGAAATCATTTAGAGATGCTAGTTCACATTAGAACTAGTTAAGAAATTAGTTAATAAATTATTAATCAATATTAGTGTATGTTTTAAGAATTTGTATTAGGCTATTTGTATGAAGAGAATTATTAATAAATATTAGTATTTTATGTTTTTAATTTTTTTTTACTAGGTTATGTGAGTTTAGAGATGATTGGAATACCTAACTTATGGACATCACTTATCTTGGTCTACATCATCCCTTAGTGTGACTAGACTTTTTCCCATAAAATTTCAAACCAATAATCTTTTCATCAATAAGTACCTTAACCAAACACCCTATCACTCTTCTACCATGGACTCTGTTTTCTTAATTTCATTTTTAAAATTACTTATTCATTTATGGACTCTGTTTTCTTAATTTCATTTTTAAAATTACTTATTCATTTTTTGAATTTTTGTTTGAATGATTTTATTAATTGTTCATTTATATTATTTTTCATGAAGATAAAAAACACAGTATCAACATAGTCTCTTAAATATGGGTTTTTTTCTTCTAATTCACATATACATTGTGTTTGGCACTTTAGAATCGTGAGATGACATATTTATTTATTTTTTATAATGTAACTGCGAATTCAACAATATTATAGTGGTATTAACCATATTTATTTCCTTTCTTTTTTTTTCAAAAGAACCCATATTAGTTTTAGTTATTTTATTTTGAAAAATCACAAGCAATTTTGATGTTATGCTTTTCAAATGCCACAAATTAATCAATATTACTCAGTAAATAATCATATTCCTTTTAATGTAACTGCGAATTCAACAATATTATAGTGGTATTAACCATATTTATTTCCTTTCTTTTTTTTTCAAAAGAACCCATATTAGTTTTAGTTATTTTATTTGGAAATGGCGGAATGCACACATATTCACCGACTCCGTCATGCCCACATCGTCCATCTATGACAACATACTGACTGATTGGCACATGTTTTATGGACCTACATGAACCACACATCATCTCTGATATTCTCTCTATACAGAGAAGATCCTATTTCTGCATTTTGAATGGACAAAATTTTGTTATATGCACATAAACAATGTATTTCTGACCCAGGATGTGGCTGCATATATGCCCCATAGTTATTGATAAAATCTCATGCCATCTGCCATATGTAGTTCGTTTTTGGACTATCTGTTTTTCCAGATCATGCTCTATATCATAGACTGTGGCTAAAATAGCCACCTTTATGTATTTCTCATGAAGACAGTTATATTATCTTAATATAATAAAATCTGTTCCTTTCAAGTCGTCTTATTTTCAAAAACCATAATTTCAAGAATGGTGATGTCATGATTTTCAAAATCCAAAATCTCAAACGATATTGTTGCAATGGATTTTCAAAAGAAATAATATTCGAACAACATTATATCATGGTTATTCACGTTCTTTTCACTTCACTGTCCAAAAGTCACCACTTCACCACCACCGAATTTTCTCATATATATAAAATAATTTTAATATTAAAATTAAAAAAATACAGAACATAGTTTAGAATGCATTATATATTACTAATTCTATAAAAATAACAAAACAAAAAATATAAATTTTGAAATTTAAGAAAAATTTCTATATCATAGTTTGACTAATCATGTTCCTTTCATTTCCCTCCATTTCTCCAAAACACAATTGCAACCTAACTCAAAGACCAATTATTGGACAAATTGATGTGAATAATTTAGAATGGCATTAAAATATTGAAAAATACTTAACTCAACTTTTACAGAGCAATGAAAAATGGAAATTTTTTTCTTTTGTATACAAAAATTCCAACCATTTTGATGTTATGATTAGTCATGTTCTTTTCATTTCAATACTGTCCCGTTGGGAAAAAATAATCGTTTTCAACTTCAGCAGTGCCTTTGCCTTTCAATTCTTTTCCAGGACCCACTTCAACAGGATTTCGTTCCACTTGCTTTTCAGGAACCGGAACCTCAACTATTTTGACGTCATGTTTGGATATTATCCTCCTTCACGATACACGGCTTCAACAATTTGGACGTCATGTTTCGATACTGTTCCTCCGTGCATTAGTTGTTAATCTTCCAGGTCCTCCGCAAATTTCATCGGATAAATGAATAGCTTCCATTATAAACAACTTAATCGATTCTTTAAATTATACATGTTGGACTTTCATCAGACTAATCATACGTCTAATCCGCAGCTTTATTTACAATTTCGTTAATAACGTCAATATATTGAGTTTTTTTATTACACAAAAATCATCCATTATAAGTAAATTTCCAGATTATTATCATTAGCTTTTTGAATAGATCTACGGTGGATTTCATACTCTAGGGTATCAATTTCATCAATGTGGTAGTTGATGATTGAGGTTATTTATTGCATAGAAATTACTAATTATTAGTAAACTTCCAAATCATTATTATTATTTTTTTGAATAGTCCTAAGGTGGATTTCACTATCTAAGTGATCAATTCCATCAATGTGGTAGTTGATGAGATTTTTCATTAGACCAAAATCGGCAGCCATTAGTAGACTTCCATACTATTCATTACTCCTTTTTAGTGGTCCCAAGGTGGATCCTAAAGTCAAGGTGATAACTAGGTGAGTAGGTGAGTGTGACCCTCCCTCAAAGGCAAAGTCAGTAGGTGAGTGTGACCCTCCCTTAAAGGCAAATAGGGGAACCAAACCTAACTTGGTGAATGTGAAAATCCAACACTCTCCCTCAAAAGAAATTAAGGGCCAAGACTCTAATACTATGTTGAAATTTTCCATTACACCAAAAACCATTGACATTAATAAACTTCCAAATTATTATCATTACCTTTTTAAGTGGCCCCAAAATGGATCCCATAATAATAGTTAGTCCCAACAAATTTATTATGAAAATCCAAGAGCAATAGATGAATCATATCGGTCATATCGATGGATGGTGGGGCTGCTACCCTCATCTTATTGTTGCTGCTCAGTGTTCTTTTATGGGCAACAACATATCTTTTCTCCTTCACGTCAGGCCCAAGTCTATCAATCCACCGGCTGGATGATCCAGATTTTTCTCCTTCACGTCAGGCCCAAGTCTATCTATCCACCGGCTGGATGATCCAGATTTAGTGGAACCAATGGGGCGATGGATGGCTCACAGGCCTCACTTCGTTGCCCAATATTCAATCCACAACTTTTACAGAGGTCTAATTAAACCATCCTTCGATTCTCCCTGCTGATAACCTTTTCTTGTGTTTTCAACATTTTGCCAACGATCTCATAGTAAGATTAAAGGTGATATTTTCGTTCCACACTAAAGAAATGGATAAAACAAAGGAGCGACTGTCATGGAAAGGCCGTTGCCCAATATTCAATGCAGCGTTCGGCGTTTTGAGAGGTGAGAAATCAGTAATAAATTTGGAAGGTAGTTAACCTTAAATGAATCAGGGTCGCTATGTAAATTAAATCGTAAATGCGGGATAGTCAATTAGAAAGCATAGTTATGTAACTTAAATATCGATAGTAATTAATTTATAAAATTTATTTTCTTCTATAAAATTTTGATTAGTTGAATATATACTTTGGCCAATTTCGCTACATTCTTAAAGGCTAAACATTAAAAAACTTATTATATAATACATTTTGACAGTATTAAAATTAATTAAAAAAAATTAGTAAATTATTATTTTATTTTAAATAATTATATTTTTTTGTTTGTCAAGCAGCCTCTGATTTTTCAGGTTTGACATGTGGCTTGAGGGACATTTAAACTAACAAAGTCATCTTTGGATCAGGTTTGACTTGTAGCTTGAGGTGCATTTAAATGGACAAAGAAGCCCAGGGATCGCACTCAGCCTTGGCAACATTATCCGACAAAGTCATCACCGGATCAGGTTTGACTTGTGGCTTGAGGGGCATTTAAATGGACAAAGTCACTCGGGGATCGTACAAGGCCTGGACCATATTAGATGCCCTTAGCTGACTGGATTTTTAGCATGTATCATCCCTCTATCATAGGGCACAACCGTCAAGCCCATGAGTCGGGCGTGTTTAACCAATGGGTTGGTGGAAAGTCGACACGGGTGCACGATAGCAAGGCGAGCCGTGCGCGTTTAACCGACGAGTCAAGGGCGCGCCGGCACGGTGCGACGAGCCAACTGAATGGAGGAAAGGAGCTAGTGCGACCGCGCGAAGAGTCATCGCGAAAATGATTAAGTGTGGAAGTGGTGGCGAGTTTATATGTGGGGGCGGTCCCGCACGGGGGCACCCACACCATGGGCCGACACGATGGAGGGACGAGTTGGACGAAACAATGGGTCAGCTTGGTGAGTCGATGCCCCAACCGATCGGGCAATTGCCATATAAGTAAGTGGAGGAATGGTGGAGAAAATCAATCAAGCAAAGATTCCAAGTGTTCATGCAAGCTAGGAGGGTGAGCTATCTGGAGAGACTTGAGATTTGGCGAACTGCATACGCACTCTTGGGCCGAAGCACAGAGTCATAGCAAACGCAGGAAAACAGAACTGCAGGTTGTGCGAAGGCATTCAAGCGAGGGCGTCAGTCTAAATGATTGAATGGGTGAGGGCATACGAAGGCGTCTGCCTTAATGACTGACCGGGCAAGGGCGTGCGAGGGAATCCGCCTGAATGACTGAACGAGCGAGGGCGTGTGAGGGCACCCACTTGAACGACTGAACAGGCAAGGGCATGCGGGAGCATCTGCCTGAACAACCAAACGAGCAAGGGCGTCCGCCTGCATAAGTGAACGGGCGAGGGTGTGTGAGGGCATCCGCCTAAATGAGTGAACAGGTGAGGACATGTGACGGCGCCCACCTGAACGAGTTGAAGGCATTCTACTGAACAGGCAGGGCGTCCAGCTGAATGGGTGAGGGCGTCTTGCTGAATGAGCCGAGGGCGCTCGGTTGAACGAACCGAGCGCGAACGAGGGCGTTTAGTGAAACGATGAACGACGTGCTAAACAAAGGAAAAGTGCGACGATGAATGAGTTGTGACAGATGGTAGAACCGGTGGGCACTCCGAACGGTGGTTCGGGTAGACCGAATGGTGCAGGCTAGATAGAAAATTGTGCTAGAAATTGTACTAAGGAAACTTGGGGATTCCTGCAAAGACTGTAAAATTGTATAGTTTATGTAAAATTCTTATTATCATCAGGTAGACTCATATTTCAGGGAGTTTCCCCTCCCATTAAAATATCTACTATGCATATGTGTAAATGGTAATAACGATGAAGATGAATAATTGAATGTTTCCATTGTGTATGTGAATGTATACTTAGAAAAGTTGAAAAATAAACTAAGTATAAAGAGTAGGCGTATTCCACACCGTGTGAGTATTTTTAAAAAGAAAACGGGTGGTGGTGCCACACACCCCCTTTGTGTGGTTGGAAAGGTACTGCCAAGGTAGGGGCGTGACAGATAGTATCAAAGCTTGATTTTCCACAGGGCTTCTCTTGAGATTTGAAGAGAAGTTGATCCCACTATCACTTCATGACAGATGGTATCAAAGGTCCAAATTTTGTGGGCTTTGGTGATTCAGGTTTGCATATTGAAGTGCTACACTTCGTGATAGGTTTAGCAGGGGTGAAGCTTTGTGCTTGGGCCAAGCTGAACGAAAAGACATGGCAAGTTTGGAAGAATGCCAAGGGAGGCTCTTGCTGACCTTATATAGGTTGAAGCAAATGAATGAAGAGAACCCATGGATTCGAGATAAACTTGAAGTCTTGGAAAGGAATGTTGAAGATGAACTTATTCGACTTGGTTGGGCAATGGAGCAGGTTGTAGCTATAGATTGCGATGATGAAGAAGAGGAAGTCGTGATGTTTGAGGATGTTACAGACATGACAATGATGGAGGAGGAACTTGAAATTTATCAAGTTAGACCAGGATCATGCAGTTTGCAGACATTGGTGAATGAGGAGGAGCCTCATGATGAAGTAAGTACTTATACTTGTGTTTCATTTGAGCTTTTGGTAGATGGGCCATATGCAAGGAAGGGCAAAATCAATTTGTCAATGCGATGGAGGATCTTACCATGGATGTCTACGATGAGACCTTGTATGGAGAGGTAAGGACCATTGGCTGTTGCAAAGCTTGTTGGGGCCATTTTTGACCTTATGGCAGAAGGTGCAAATGCCCGTGACAAGGGAGGAATGTGATGATCATTGCGAAGGAGTGGGTGATGCTTTAGCCATATGGATAAATTGGCTAAGTGCCTGGCATGACTCATGGATAGATTAGAGGTCACACACTTGAGGTATAATGATACTTGGGTGGACTTCTCATGGCCAAGACCAAGGAAAAGTCTTGGTGGAACCTTTAGTGGGGGAACTATGATGGAAGAGACTCATATGACTTGATGATGTATATGGTTTGGGTGACTATGGGCACTAGACCGGATTACAGACTTGGATGAGGATGACAGATGTTGTGATGGTCTAATTAGTTGGACAACATGGGCAACTTGAGTCATGGACATTGAGTTATGGAGCATGGTAGTCTTATGCAGGGACATCATGCATGAGCACTTGTAGAGATGTCACTTATGGGCATCTAATGACGAGTGCCAAGGCATGGATGTTGTGCAGGTGGATTTGCTGGTGTGAGATGGAGATCCTTACTTATGAGCCGATGGGGATGTTGTACACTCTTGTACAACAAGGCCATGAACTTGGTTGGATTTGTGAGCAGATGATCCAGGTGGATATTGGTGGCCACCCGCCAAGTCCACTTGGACCCCCACCATTGTTTCTTTCTACTTTTCAGTTTCCTTAATTGTAGCACATTTTACTATTTTTAGCAGTTTTTTGGGTCCTAAACTTCCAGAGCCATTTTGAGGCCCTACACGATGTTTTTTTGGAAAAGTGGAAGCAACATGGGTCCATGGACTGATGTTGCTCTTCCAAAAGTTGTAGTTCTCAGATAGATATTTCTAACGAGATATTGTACGCGTCAAACGGAGATCATATACCAAAGTTACGACCCCAGGAAGTTGGTGTACCAATTTACCCAAACGGGGTCCACAGTTTGGTATTTCATCTTCTAGGGTTAGGATTTTGGATGTTTAGGGTTTTCCATTGTTTCTCAATAATAAATAGGCCTTCGAGCCTCATTGTAACAGAGTTCAGAGGCATGTAGCCACCACATCCCTTCTCAGAGATAAGCTACCATCGCCCTAGCTGTTTATTTCATTTTTTGTTTTACAGTAATGTAAAATATGTAGAGATGCTTACAAACAGAAAATGGAAATAAACAGCTAGGGCGATGGTAGCTTATCTCTAAGAAGAGATGTGGTGGCTACATGCCTTTGAACTCTGTTACAATGAGGCTCGAAGGCCTATTTATTGTTGAGAAACAATGAAAAACCCTAAACATCCAAAAACCTAACCCTAGAAGATGAAAAACCAAATTGTGGGCCTCGTTTGGGTAAATTGGTACATCAACTACCTGGGGTCATAACTTTGGCATACGATCTTTGTTTGACGTGTACAATATCTCGTTAGAAAGATCTATCCAAGAACTACAACTTTGGGAAGAGCAACATCAGTCCATCGACCCATGTTGCTCCCAGTTTTCCAAAAGAACATCATTTAGGGCCTCAAAATGGCTCTGGAAGTTTAGGACATGAAAAACTACTAAAAATAGTAAATTGTGCTACAATTAAGGAAACTGAAAAGCTGAAAGACACAATGGTGGGGGTCCAAGTGGACTTGGCAAGTGGCCACCAATATCCACCTGGATCAGTAGACTATGGAGCATTCCTACTAAATGGAGAGCTGAGGCATCTTGCAGAGACCTTTGGGCCTAGACATGTATGCTTGCTAGGATGTTGGTTGGAGATGACTCATGGAACTCGTGATGACATGAGATTGTGACTTTTGGGAACTTTATATTATGGTGGACTTGGAGGATCTGATGCATTTAGGAGCTGAAGTCAGGGACTTTAATGCAGGATGGGGTGCATATTTTTGAGTACATTTATGGGTGTTCTTGAGAGTGTGACTTGATTTGGAGGATCAATATGAGACACTTTGGAGTGATGGAGTTGCAGTGATGATGATGCCTTGGTGGAAACACTTGGGCATTGGTTGAGCTGAGACTTGACCACTTTTGATACATGGGAGCTGATTGGTCTATGATCATACGCAACACATGGATGATGAGACAAGTGTATATTTGTTTCTTTAGCAGACTTGAGGGATGGCACGTAATAGATATGATGGAGGTTGCTTCATGGACCTGGATGTGGCACATTGAGATTCGGTTTGATGAGAGGTTCTCTTCACTTTGAGGAGATGGATTTTACACATTTATGATGATATTGGGATAGATGTGACTGATTTGCAACACATTGACACCATGGAAAATTTTAGGGGCTAATATTCGCAAGTGGGCTAATTTTCCATCATTTTTCCAAAAAAAAGATTTTCCAATTTTCATTTTTTTTAAATGATTCGCCATAATTTTACAATATACAATTATATTACCTTAAAAATCACCAACATTATATAAAGAGTATATATAAAATCAATATAAATTTGTATAATTTTACAAATACAACAATAAACATTATATAGTTTGCATATTAGGGACTAGTGAGATTCGTCGACATTTTAAACTTCAAGACAATTTTTCATCCTTAAAATTTTCCTTGATTGACACCAACATCATGGACAACATGTTGCAGATGAGATGGAGGTTACTTCATGGACCCGGGCATGGCTTACTTAGATGGAGATGGATTCTTGATCGAGTTGATGTTGTGATACGAGGCTGAGAGAAACGAATAATGGTGGCATGAGGATCCGCACTTTCATGGTTTGAGCGTGACAGTTGGACTAGCTACCTGACTAGTTTGAATCATGGGGTCTAGAAGTGTACACAGATGTGTTAGCATTGTGTTGGAGTATCATGGCATTAGTTCACATGATGACGATACATGATGGAGTCAACACGATATATGTTGCAGTGAGCATGTAGATTGAGTTGGACGGGCCAGCCTTCCACAGTGGGGTAGCATGCGGGGATTGCGACGGAGGTGGTTGATGGTCATGGATTGAGGAGACTTTCCAGTTCATGGAGACATAAGCCTTTATGGTTATGCGATGGCAGAGCAGAGGTGGGCATTTTGATGTTCGAGCTAGTGACACTTTGTGATGTTGTATGATGATGTTGTCGAGGACAACAACCATTTAGAGTGGGGAAGTATGTCAAGCCCATGAGTCGGGCGTGCCGGGTGAGCACCTTTAACCGACGGGTTGGCGGAGAGTCGACACAGGCACACAATGGTGAGGGGAGCCGGGTGCGTTTAACCAATGAGTCAAGGGCATGCCTACATAGTACGACAAGCCAACTAAATTGAGTAAATGAGCCAGTGCGACCGCACGACGAGTCATCGCAAAAATGACTAAGTGTGGAAGTGGTGGTGAGTTTATATGTGGGGGTGGTCCTGCACGAGGGCACCCACACCATGGTTGATGCTATGGAGGGTTGAGATGGACGAAACAGTGGGTCGGCTTGGTCAGTTGACGCCCCAACCGATGGGCGAACTGCCATATAAGTAAGTGGAGGAATGCTGGAGAAAATCAATCAAGAAAAGTTTCCAAGTGTTCATGCAAGCTAGAAGGGCGAGCTACTTGGAGAGACTGAGATTTGGCAAAGTGCAGGTGGACTCTTGGGCCAAATCACGGAGCCGCAGCAATTGCAGGAAAACAAAACTGCAGGTCATGCAAAGGCATTCGGGCAAGGGTGTGCGAGGGCATCAGTGTGAATGACTAAACGGGTGAGGGAATGTGCTTGAATGACTAACTGAGCAAGGGCATGCGAGGGCATCCCCCTAAACGACTGAATGGGCGAGGGCATGCTAGGGTGTCCACCTGAATGACTGAATGAGCGAGGGCATGGAAGGGTGTCCGCTTGAATGATTGAACAGGCAAGGACTTGCAAGGGCATCCACCTGAATGACTGAATGGGCAAGGACGTCGCCTGATCGACTGAATGGGCGGGGGCATCCGCCTCAATGACTGAATGGGTGAGGGCATCCACCTGAACGACTGAATGGGCGAGGGCGCGCGAAAGAATTTGCTTGAACGAGTGAATGGGCGAGGGTGTACGAGGGCATTTGCTTGAACGAGTTGAGGACGTTCAGCTAAACAAGCGAGGGTGTCCAGCTGAACAAGCCGAGGGTGCTCGGCTAAACGAACCAAGGGTGAACGAGGGTGTTTGGTGAAACGGTGAACAACGTGCTGAATGAAGGAACAATACGACAGTGAACGAGTTGTGATAGAAGGTACAATTGGTGGGCACTCCGAACAATGGTTCGTGTAGACCGAACGGTGTAGGCCGAGTTGCACGGTTGTGATAGAAATTGTACTAAGGAAACTTGGGGTTTCCTGCAAAGACTATAAAATTGTATATTTTATGTAATATTGTTATTATCATCAAGCAGACTCCTATTTCAGGGAGTTGCCCCTCCCATTAAAATATCCACTATGCATATGTGTAAATGGTAATAATGATGAAGATGAATAATTGAATGTTTCCGCTGTGTATGTGAATGTATACTTAGAAAAGTTGGAAAATAAACTAAGTATAGAAGGTAAGCATAGTCCACACCATGTGAATATTGTTAAAAAAAAACGAGTGGTGTTACCACACCCCCCTTCGTGTGGTTGGAAGGGTACCGCTGAGGTAGGGGCGTGACACAACCACCCCCGTGAGGTGAGGTTTGATCATGAGTCACCTTGCTAAAAAGGCCCATCCTCAACCATTTGTGGTAGTGGGACTTGACTAATATCATAGTTTAACAATACCACATGCTCAAAAGATTATAACTCATTTTATATTACATTTTTTCATATGACATTTTTTTAATTAAAGAATTTTATTAAAAGTGCAAAAATGGCGTAAGTACTTTAAAATAAATCTCAATATTTACTTAGTGAGTATTATTATGAATATTTTAAACTATTCATAAAAGTTAAATCTCTACCATCCACTTAATAATTATTGGTAATTGAATTAAAATTGTGAAAGCCCTTTTTCAAAATAAGCACATTTATCAATATAATAATTTAATTGAACAATTAATCTACTATTATTATCATGGACCACTCAAAACAACATCCCAACTACTCTCCATTGTTGCAACATCGATGTAATGATTGTGTCTATAAAAAAATAACAAAATCCTTTTTAATAAAAATTCATTGAGTAATGGATGAAAGTAAAAGCAAAAATTTATTCCAATATATATTTTTATTGTTCATATGAAATTAAATGGTACATCTTACCATATATTTCTTTAAACCAATTTAGATGAGTTTTAGCTATGGATCTATATATATTTTCACTCTAAAAGAAGTTTGCATCTTAAGAGATTTGATCTCACTCAACCCTTGGTAGATATAATTATTGAGTTGAGAGGCTCTCTCTAGCTCACTATGGTAGAGATATTGTAAACAAATAAAATTTAAAATTTAAATTAAATTGAATAAATTAATAATTAAAGTAAAATAGTTAATTTAGTTTGCACAGTTTTTGGACTCTAGATTTTGAATGTAATATTTTTATTTATAAATATAACATAATAATTTTTTTAATAAAATTATTCCTAATAAAATGTAAATGTAAAATAAACATTTTAACTAACTGAAAATAAAACCAACCTAGAACCATCTTAACTATGGATCTACCATGGGTCCATAGGAATCATTTTTTTGAGATGTAAAACTCTTTTAAAGTGAAAAGAGATTTACACCCCAAGAGATTTGCACCTGAAGAGATTTGGTCCCTCTAAACCCTTGGTAGATATGGAGTTAAAATGATATTTATACCTCAAAAGATTTGCACCTGAAAATATTTGGTCCCTCTAAACACTTGGTAGATTTGGAGTTAAAATGGATCTAGGCTAGTAATCATAATTATTAATTTTATATATATATTTTTTTAATTTGAATTTTATTCTTATTTTCATGTAATTTGATTGAGTCAAAATCTTAAAGAGGATATTACATTACAACCTCTCTACCATATTGGGCTGGAGAGTGTTGTTGGGAAATAAACTTTTTCTCTTGACTCCAACTACCCCTCTAAAACATGCAGCTGCCTTGGAAAATGGAAACTCAAAACAAAAAGGCACAAATTTCATTGTAGTGTCTCATAACATGTTTTTAAGTTGTCATTATCATGTTTGAAACTTTGGTGAAACAAGAATTAGTATGTTGACTCATTAATAAATATGATTTGGAAGTTATCTTGAGACGAGAGAATATTTTAAGGATGAAAATTTATAAAAAAATTTAGAAACCTTGGGAATATTTTTATCATTAATATGCAAACTATAAAATGTTTTGCTAAAATTATTCAAATTCTAATTATTTTATACAACTTCTATAAAATTTTGGAATTTTCAATATTAAAAAATTTATCATATAATCAATGTAAAAAAATAAAATTTTTAAATCTATTTTAGAAAAAAACATGAAAAATTAACTCAATTACAAATATTAATCCCTAAAATCCCTAAACTTTTCTATGTTTAAATTTTTATTATAAACAATAAAATTTATATTTTTCTTAAAATAAAATAATTATAATAATATATAGACAACTTTCTCAAAAGATGTAACTTTTGGTTTTATTTTAAAATCTTAACCATGATAATTTGTTTATTTTTTTCATTTCAAAACATATTTTTTTATAATATCATTTTATAATTTTTTTATATATAAATTTTTAATAAAAACATTTTGTAATACATAAATAAAACAACAAGCTAAAGTAAACTATTTCTCACTAACATTTATGAATTTGTCACTATTTAGTTAACTTGAAATATGGTCATAGTATAATACAAAACTAAACACTAATTATAAAGTTTCTATAGTAGAGTAGTTAAATTAGCCATTAAAAAAAAATCATATATTATCTTATTTGAAATCATTACTTT
>APFE030046800.1:22637-36965 GCA_000404065.3 Pinus taeda | reverse complement strand
TATATCACAACTGCAGATACTATTGCCTCCATTACAACTATATGAATTATAACTTACAACTATTACAATTGCAATATATATATGAATTTGATTTTAATAGATATGATTATGACCCAACGTCAAATTCACATTTTTGAGTTATTCTTATTCATATAAAAAGTTATGATATTTATTAAAATCAAATTGATAAATTTTCTTATCTTTAATCAATTTACTATTTAAATTATATGTATAATAAACTTATTATTTAAATTATAACATTGAAAATTTAAATCATATTAAAAACTAATTTTTAAGTTACCAAATTATAAATATAAAAATAGGTACAATTTCAATTGCAACGGGATAGAATACATTTTCAAATCTATACCTCTAAACACTAGAAATGTAGTGAGAAATTAATCCACACTATTATTAATTACCTATTGAAATGTAATTATTAATTAAATTTGTTTTTTTAACTATCAAATACTTACAATTTTAAAATTTACATATCAGTATTAAAATTTACATAAAATTTAAAATTTCTCGCTATAAGATTTCATTAAGCTCCTAACCAAGGGTTACAGCCCTTAAAAATAGTTCACCTAAACCGGTCCTCTCTTGCCAAAAAATTTAACCCTAACTCCATGTTTTGAATATAACTCGTATATATATAAAATTACAAATTTCAAATATTCTTATTTCAATAATTTGATTGACCATGTTACTCTTAATAAAAAAAAAATACAATTTCAACTTAATTATGTTCCTTTCACCCTCAGTTAAATTCAAGATACATACCTAATATATTACTCATCTTATCAAAATAATGAGAAATACAAATTTCAAACATGTTCCTCTCAATCATTTGATTAACCATGTTCCTTTCACTTTCTAACTTTTCAGAAAGACACAACTTAATTATGTTCCTTTCACTATACTCCTTTCCCATCCCTGGCTTTCTGATTAACAATGATCCTTTCACTTCCTTGTTTTTATTCTGAAGAGTCAGAACTCCGCAATTGTGACGTATTGTTTGTTTAAAAAAATTACAATTTTTAACATTACACCTTAATCGTTTGAGTCCTCTCTTCAAGTAAGCATTTTGATTTGCATTGTTCCAGTTTTCTCTTTTAAGTAAGCAATATGATTTGAATGAAGAATTTCAATTAGAAAAACAGGATTGTTCATATAATTAATCCATGCAGCTTAACTAGTGATTGTAAAAATGAAGCATTAAAATTTCGAATTCACCTGCTTGCAAAGGGAATAAGGGACATATATTGACAAATAAAAGTTATAATAGTTGCGATATTTATTTGTGTGAAATTTAAAATAAACAAATGCGACCTCCTCCCTAGTCTACTTAGGGGCTAGCATCAATGTCGCAGTCTACTTAGCGGATAGCATCAATGTCGCAGTCCATGGATCGAATCTTTGTGATGTGGAAGGCGGGCACTCTTAATTTCCAGTAACCGGAAGGGCCACTATCCATATCTCCTTGCTGATCTGTTTTTTTGGAGGTTTGCCCTTACACCAAAATCTGCAGATAGTGGTAACATTACAACCCAGTGACTAGGATTTCCAGGGTGGAAATTACGGATTCTATAGAGGTGCGGTGATTTTTCCAACACTCCCCCTCAAACGCAGCTCGGGGGAATCTAACCTGGGTCCAAGCTCTGATACCATGTGGAGGTTCGCTGTTACACCAAAACCTGCAAGTAGTAGTAAACATTACAACCCAGTGACTAGAATCTCCAGGGTGGAAATTACGAATTCTATAGAAGTGCGATGATTTTTCCAACAATTTTCTACTCAACGGTATCTTTTCACGCTCCTCTTCAGAACTCCGGGCCACTCAAAATCCTACCAATAACCAAATGACGATGATTCTTTCGTGATAGTTGCATCACATGTGGGCTCGTTTGTTCTGGAGATGTGGTTCCAACCTTGACAGTGCATCTGCCAACCAAACGGATCTGTTGAATCTCCACTTCATTGCCAGTGTGGAGGCTTCAGCAGCATAGCTCTTTTGCAATAGTTTGAGGTTTAGTTTTTTTGCTTTTGGCCGATCGTTACAAAAAAAATTCACCGTCAAAGAATAAATTTGTACATTCTCGTCTTCTCTTCACTTCTTTTCAATCAATAATGTTTTTATTTTGATTTTAAAAGTATAAAACTACTTTGATTTTTTTAAATTATTTTATTAGATAATGATTAATTCTCTCATAGTTTATAATTATATAATCTATGATCGTTAAGAATTTTATGATAAAGTAAAAAATTAATTAATAGGCATAGAATGCTAAAAAGATGTTATTATTTTTATCATATTCACATAAATATTAGATTTACTCTTTTGTCAACACCCCATTAGATTAGAGAAAGATAAATAATTTAATACATATTTAAAACCTTATTAGATTAGGAAAAGATATATAATTTAGTGCATGTTAAAAATAAAATCTACTTGTATTAGGTAGTTTGCGTACTGAAATTCTTCCCGTGGAAACAAGCTAGCTTAAAGTCTCGAGTCCATGGTGATGGTAGCTTGTAGTTTAGTGATGATATAACAGATTTGAGACTCTCTTTGGGGATTTGAGGATAGGGAACAATTATCTTCTTGGTTGTCGGGATAAGTGGCACATTGAGAATATGGAACAAATGAGTCTGTGGCGACAATTGGTGGTTGTTATGCAAAGTTTTGGGTTTTTAGGGACATTTTCCTTTTTGAAGGGGGCCACAACTAACATGAAGAGATTCCAAGGAGAAAACTGGAACTCCCAAGACATGACGAGAGCGTGATACCAAACCCATGAATGAAATTGATAGAAATTGTACTTAATGAAATGAAATTGACAGATTCGGTGGTGAATAACTAGTAAGTTTAACAAGTTACAACAAATGAAATTGAGAAAAACTGTACTCCTAAACCAAAGGTATTGGTAAACCAATTTGTATGGTTAACATGTTTTAAACAAAACCTTTCCTAACATATTGTGGCAAGTAATGTCACTGCAAGTATTATGTTTGATAAAATGCCAAAAAAAAGAGATGTAGTTTGATGGAATTCAATGGTTTTAGGAGATGCCTTAAGGAGCTTCTCAAAATACTTTAAGAAGCAAATGTGAAGCCAGTTTATTTCACAAATTGGGAGTATATGTCTATATGCAAGTAGCCATGTAAGTCAATTTGATAAAGGACCTAACTACTTAGGTTTGAGCCTCTCAAAGTATTTTAAGAAGAAAATGTGAAGCCAATTTCTTTCACAAATGGGGAGTGTATATCTATATGTAAGCCAATTTGATAACTGCCTAACTACTTTTTATTTTTGTAAGCTAACATGGGTCCATTCATATTCTATTAATTCGAGTTGAAACCTGTACATTCACATGGTGGCCCCAACCCACCCCGAGGGGAAACCGGGTCCGTTGGCCTCCTTAAGTTTTTAATAGCCATCCATAGACAAAAAATACTAAGTCTTCTTGTCCAAGCTAAGTACACTACGGAGTCAAAGAAATTACTACTAGCTCCTATCTGCATTATATATGATAAAAAAAATTAGCACTGACTCTCTGCACCCTAAACATAAACATTTATACATATCTCCAGGTATCAGTCTGCCATGGCTTCCAGCTGGTCGCCTTCTTCCTTTATTCCTATGTCCATCTTCTTTATCTGATCTTCTATCTCTTCTAGCTTATTATCCTGCATAAGAAGGATCACCTGAATGTTTTTCATTTCTTTTTTCAGGTTAGGAATTCCCTGAGCTAGCTTAGCCATCTCCATAGTGACTTGCTCCATGGCTTTTGCCAGCAGCCTCTTCATAACCCAGTATATGTGAAGTGCCTGTTTATACAGTGACATCCTCCCTCTGGTATTCCCTAGATCCGTTAGCAGATATTCCCAATCATACATCTCAGGATCCGATTGTTCCTGAATCGCCTCTTCCTCCATTCTTTGGATAATTCTTTGAATATCCTTGTCAGTGTTTTTGCTGTACATGCTCTCGGCATGCTGGACCCCCCGTTTCAGAGTTTTCCTGCCCCTTCTTCTACCCCACGGCATCAATTCGATTCTTGCCTGATTTCCAGTCGGCCTTCCTCGCCCTCTCTCTCTGCGGTTCCCTCCCTGTCCTCTGCTCCCTTTGTAATCCTCCTTTACTTTGCTGCCCTGACACGTAATGCCAGAAGGGCCGCCGAGGTCCCCTTCCTCCCTTCATCCCCTGCCTCCTGTCTCTCTGCTCCTCAATTCTTCCTAATACCTGTCCTTTTGGTTCTTCTCTTTCATCTTTACGCTCCTCCTTTGCTGCTCTTGACCATCCTGCTCTGAGCTATACATCCCCTCTTCCTCTTTCGTCATGTCCATACCTGTCTGCTGCTGTTCCCATGCTTCCCTAGGGTCAGCCTTGTCTCCTGCCTTACCCATTCCCTTTCCGCGCCTGCTTGTCTCAGTCGCTTCCGTCGTCATTCTTCTCTCCGTAGGTAGGCTGACTGTCTATCTTCTCCTTCCTATTATACCCCTGGCTTTGGTCTTCCCCGTGCTGTTTCTTTCCGCTCTCCCACGGCCTGCACTTACTATTGCACTTCCCTCACGTCTCCTTCCTTCTTCATAGTGATTACCTTGCCGCCCATCCTCATTCCTCTTCCCCACTTCCTTTTACCACCTGCAGTTTTCATGATCCTCCACTCCTCCCTGTCCTACCTCTGTGTCATCATACCCAAGTCCCATCACTGGGGCGTATCTACCACCACTTCTGGCTCCAGTAACTCCACCTTTGCTTCTCCTTGGAATGATATCCCCTTTGCAGATCTTCCCGATCATCGTCATGATTACCCGTATGCCACAAGGCTCGTCGTGGCCTTTCATCCTCGCCTTATTACTCTTCCTCTGTGTCGCCGTTTCCACCCCGATCAAGGGTCTCTGGGGGTCCTTTTTATAGATCTGTTGTTCCATTATGGTCTTGATTGATTATTGTGATGAGGTTCTCCCATCCTGGTCTGTTCATTACCATTAGCCAAATGCTATCCACCTTTTCTCCCTATTCTTTGCATCCCCAATTTGCAAGAAAGTCTGCAGCCTTGTTTCCTTTTCGCCTAACATGGTTGATGATTTTATATTCAATTCTCTTCAATATGTCTACCACGTCTTGAATGATTCCTACCGTTCACCAGCTCCTTGCAACTTGATCCCACTTCTTCCCATTATTAAGATTCCTAAGCATTTCAACTACCATCTGTGAGTCTCCTTTGATTTCCAAGTTTGTGTAGCCATTTCTTACTGCGATTCTAAGACCCTGGTATACGACCATCAACTCTGCTTCATTGTTGGTCATTATGCCTCCCCAGTGCGCATACAACCATCTAGTGTGTCTCTCACTATCTCTAAAGATACCTCCAAAGCCTGTCGGCCCTGGGTTTCCTTTGGAAGCCCCGTCAAAATTCAATTTAATGAAGTTTTCCCCAGGAAAACTGAATTTCTCTGGGCTCTGGGTCTGAGATCTTTGTTGTCTTTCTTTCAAGGGGTACACATACCATATTCCATATTTAGTTTAGCTAGGATTCGTCCTTCCTCAGGGTTCGCTCTCCAATCCTCTTCCTCCCAGGTCTCAGCCAGAACAGTCTCCCTAATTAATTTTTGCGTTCTTCTCCATATCTTTTTTGGTGGATTGGTTTTATCTACGAAGATCCTTCGATTTCGTTCCTTCCAAATTAGCCATATAACAAAACCTATGGCTAGATTCCAGGTTCTCCCTACAACCGGGCATGAGAATTGACCCTTTCCCCATTCAACGATGGTTTTTTTAATATCCAGGGGGTCCCTATTAGATTTTCCAAAGAGGCTCCTAACTTCGTCCCACTGATGTTGAGCAAATGGACAAGAGTTCAGAATGTGTTCCTGGGTTTCATTCTCTTGTTTACAAAGGCTGCATCTCGGGGGCCCTTGGAAACCTCGTTTCTGAAGCTTATCCCACGTTAGAATTCTTTCTTTCCCAACTAGCCATGCGAATATGGTAACCTTCGGCCACCATTTATTACTCCAGATTTTTCCCTAGTCCCTAGTCTCATCCTCTCTCTCCTGGCGGTTTGTTAAGTAATAGGCCTCTTTGACTGTGAAGGTTCCTCTTGAATATTTTCCCCATCTGAGAATATCTTGTCCCTCTCTATTTTTAATTTTCCTTGACTCCAATTATTTTACTAGTATCCCCTTCTGTTCCTGATCTATATCTTCGTCCCATTCTTCTGGTGTTCTCCATGTTCTCCATATCTCGTCTGGCTCCTCTTCTGTCTAGTAACCTCTAACACACTCTAGCCCCTCCATAACAGCCTTCTGATATGTGCTTTGCAGAGCTTGGATACTGCCCATTCTGTCTCTTTGCTGCCATGCCTCCTCCCAGAATCTTGTTGTATTTCCTCCGCTTATTTCCCAGAAGGCATATTTGTTTATGATGTCTCTGTTCTGGCTTGCCAGTTCCCATATTGTAGATCCTTTTGGGGTTTCTTCTAGTCCGAGGATGCCTTCTGATGTTGAGGGCGTATTATATTTCTGTGTCCATATTTTTTTCCACAAGTCATTTCCTCCCCTCATCCACCTCCACCATAGTTTCGCTCCTAGAACCTGGTTTAGGCTGCCCAAATCTCGGAGTCCTAGACCTCCTTCTTATTTTCGTTTTGTCAAACTTTTCCATGATACTAGAGCCCATTTCCTTTGTTGTTTTGGTCCTCCCCACATAAATTTTCCGAAAATTTCCTTCATTTTCATACATGCACCTTTGGGCACCGCCATAACTGATAGAGGGTAGATTGGTATGGATTGGAGTACTGATTTCAGGAGCACCAATCGTCCTACTATGTTCAGCGAGAGAAAGGACCAGTTCTCCAGTCTATTCTTGAGTTTTTCTATTATTTGCTGCCAGTTTGCTATTCTTGTAGGATTTACATCTATTTGATTTCCTAGGTATTTTGTTGGTAGTTCTCGATATTGGAATCCCAGCGTTCTGGTTAGATGAGCTTTGATCGTTTCTGGGGTATTGAAGATAAAAGCACAAGATTTATCTTTGTTGATTTCCATACCCGAGGCTTCCATAAACAGATCCAAAATCCTTTTAACTTCCCTTACCTCCTTTAGAGAGACCTCACAAAAAAGCATGATGTCGTCCACGAACTGCTGGTGTGCGATAGGCAGATTGCTTCCCCATAACCTTAGCCCTTTAATCTTTCTTTCCCTTAGCCCTTTTTTGAAGTACCTTCCCAGAGCTTCCGCAGCCAAGATAAACAAAAAAGGAGATAAGGGGTCCCCCTGTCTTAATCCTCTGGTAGCGTTGAAGGTCAATGTTGGCACCCCATTCAACATTATAGAGAAGTTTGGCATTGATATCATATTATGTACCCAGTCTGTCCATCTGTTACTGAACCCAAAGGCCCTAAGGATTGCCTTTATGTACTTCTAGTTTAGGTGATTGTAAGCTTTTGACAAATCTAGCTTTATCATCATCCCCCTCTGCTTTTTTTGTTTTAAAGAATGGATCACTTCCTGTGTAACTACTAATCCATCCAGGATTTGCCTTCCCTCCACAAAGCCAGTTTGCTCTGGGGATATTATACTAGAGAGAATAGGTTTCAATCTTTTAGCCAGCAATGTAGCGATTATTTTATAAATTACGTTGCAAAGGGAAATTGGGCAAAACCCTTGGGCAGATTCGGAGTTAGCACTTTTAGGAATCAGAGTAAAAAAAGTAGAGTTAAGACCCGGCCACACCTTTTGATTAATGCGCGATTCCTTTACTACCTCCATAATCTCTTGTCCAAGAAAATGCCAACCTGCCTGGTAAAATTCCGCAGTGTATCCATCCGATCCTGGGGCCTTGTTTTTCTTCATACCCTTCACAATTTCCTCCACTTCTTCTATCATTGCTGCCCTCATAAATACCTTATTTTGGTCCTCCGTTATTATCTTTGGGATTTCCTTGTAGACTATTTCTGTCGCCACTCTTCTATCCACTTGTGGTTCCATTAGCAGTTCTTTGTGGTACCCAACTAGTACCTGTTCAATCCTTTTGTGTTCTGTTATCCTCTCCCCTTCTTCATTTTTGATGGAGAAAATTATGTTCCTTTGCTTATGCTGGATCATGGCCTGGTGGAAGAACTTTGTGTTCCTTTCGCCTTCGCGTAGCCAATTTATCCTAGATTTTTGTTTCCATAAGATCTCTTCCTGTTTCCTTCGTTCCTCAAGTTGGCTAATTAGGATTCCCTCCTCTCTACTCCTCTCTTCGTTTCATCCTTCTATAATAATTTTTTGCTGTATCTCTTCCATTTTTTGCTCTAGTCTCCGCTTATCCATTAATATGTTTCCAAACTCCTCCTTATTCCATTTTTTTATTTTCCCTTTGAATTCTTTTAGCTTTAGTTGAAAAGTGTGCATCTTACCTTTTCCTTTTTGCTGACTTTGAGTCCACTAGTCCTTTACCTTAGGTATAAATTGAGGATTCCTGAGCCAGAAGGCTTCAAACCTGAAAGGTATGTTGAGGGGGTTTTTCTTAATGTCAATCTCCAATCTAATTGGCCAATGATCTGAGCCCATCACTGACATTATCGTGGCCTCTACAAATACATCCCTATTCATTATTTGTTCTGATATTAAAAATCGATCTAACTTGGAGGCAATTTGGTATCTACCTCCTCTTCTATTGTTCCAAGTGTGGATGTCGTTTATTGTCGGGATGTCTACCAATCTTTGCTCTGTAATCATTTCATTGAACTCCTCCATGTCTTGACCCGGTCTATTTATACCTCCTCTCTTTTCTTCTATTGTTCTTGTCATATTAAAGTCTCCCCCTACGATCCATGGAACCCCTGGGGATATCTTTCATATGGTTTACATGTTTTTAAGGAAATTTTTTCGTTCCCTTGGTATATGCGGTCCATAGACCCCTGTGATGAGAATCCACTTAGATGATCCTATCAATCTAAATAGGCCTAAGAGGATTCGGGGTAGGCTTATCCAATTTTCAAAATGCACCTCCTCGGGATTCCAAAGGATTGCTAGACCCCCTGTCGTGCCATTCGCATCCTGACCCATCACCTCATAATGAATTTTTTGTTTTCTCATTATTTCTTCCAATTTTTGGGAGCTGACCTTCGTTTCTTGGATTATCATTATACTGGGTTTATCTTTCTTCACTTTGTCCTTCAGATACCTCTGTTTTCCTTTACTGTTAAGGCCTCTAATATTCCAACTTGTGACTATAATTTTATAACTTTTTAGAGGATTGTTGAAATACCTCTGAAAGAGGTATGACTCTGTCTGAGTTAACCAGTGTTTCTCCTACCACTTGAATGGTTTCGCTCATTGTCCGCCTCCCTCTTTTCCTTCCGCCTTTGCCATAATTGTCCATTCCTAAACTTGGGTTTCCTTGCGATCCTGTTTGATCTATTTGATTTGCCTGAGTTGTTCCTTTCTTCTCCTTGTATTTCTGAAATGTCTCTTTATACAATTGCTTTTGGACTTCTGGGATAAACCTTTCATCAAGATTTTTCCAATCTTGTAACAACCTTTTCATTATTCGTTCCTCTTCGCTTCTGCTATCTTTCTAAGGGTCGATCTCCGTCTGAGGTTGTTCTATTGTCATATCCATGCTTTCCTCTGCTCCTCCTCCCACCATGCTTCCCTAGTTTAGATCTGGCTCCTTTATATCTTTTGTGAGTTACATAGCCTCTACCACATTTTCTTCCTTTTCCATCTCTCCTTCTTCTTCCTGTAGGACCTCGAACTTGTTTTGACATTCTATTGGCACTGTTTTCACTGTTTTTTGCATTCTTGTCGATTCTTTCCGTGGTCTTCTTCTTCTGTATATTTCCTGGAAACCCTCTTCCCCTCCTTCTGTACCTTCTATCCTCCTTTTATCTTCTTCTTTTTTCCTTGATTTTTCCTTTGCATTGTTCAATGGGCATTGTTTGAAGAGATGGCCGTATTCATGACACCTTCTGCATCTGAAGGGTACATGTTCGTAATCCATCGGTTGCTGCCATACTTCGTCATGGTATTCTAATTCTATGAACTCTGGCAGTGGTTCTGCTATATTCATATATACGCATATACTAGCATAGGATGTGTACTTTCCTCTTTTTGTTTTCTCTGCTACTTTGACAAAGGTCCTGATTGTATTGCCTATGCCTTCCAGGATATCATGGTCCCAAAACTCCATTGGTAAGCCAAACATTCTCACCCAGATAGGAGTTGCTAACATCTTTTCATGGTCTGGATTGTAGCAGTCCTCCCAATGCCTCATAAATAACCCAGCATTATTCATGAAATATGGTCCCCCTTCAAAGATTCTTTCCTTATCTTCTAAGTTTGAAAAAATCACTGTGAAAAAGCCCTTTTCCCCTAGCTTTATATCTATATGCCCTTTTGGCTTCCATATTTGTTGTATCCACTTTGCCAGATCTTTTCCCGAAGGCCAGAACCCTACAAATTTACATATCAAAGCATGGTCCCTCATATAACACCTATACTCTTCAAGTCTGTTGTTAGGGATTACGAACCTTGGTTTTTTAGAGCTCTGGGTAGACATCTGCCTCCAAGTCTTGTTTGCCATTGATTCCCCATTACTGGCGCATCCTTGTTGTTCTCCCTTGATTCTCTTTGTATTCCGCTTCCGCTTGATTCTCCTGGTATCACATTTTTGTAGGAGGGGATCTCTCCCCTCCCTGGTTCCCCCGTCATGTCTTCTTTCAGCTCTTCCCTGTTTTGTATACCCTTCCTCCTCTTTTTATAATGTTGCAGACCCGGTTTGTGCGCAGAAGGTTTACGCTCCTGCACTTGTCTCCGTTGCCGCCCCTCTTACGGCCTCGCCGCTGATAACCCTAGATTTACTGAAACCCTCTCTTCTGCCATATCTCCCAGCCTTTTTTCAATAAACTGCCTAACTACTTTGATTTGAGCCTCTCAAAGTATTTTAAGAAGTAAATGTGAAGCCAATTTCTTTCACAAATTGGGAGTATAAACCTATATGCAGGTACCTATGTAAACCAATTTGATAAAGGACCTAACTACTTTGATTGGGTAGGAAGAGAACATTTCAATAAACCAACAAAAGGTCATCAAGCCCCATGATAAGCCTTCTTGTTTTTGTGACATGATTGGGATGAGCCTAATATTCCATTTGAGATACCTTGTGTTTTGGGAGCAAGGTTACTAAAGTGTGGAGCAAAGTGAGACAAGAAATATTGAGTTTGTCATTTTCAAGGAAAAAAAACTCAATTTACCAAGTCTTTTAGAAATAATATGTACTTTTATTTTGTAATAAATTTAAATTGAAAAAAATAAGTAAACATTTATAAAACAAATTAAACTAAAAATATTTTAGCATTTATATTTATAATTTTTTTTTATATATTTTATCCATAATAAACTAATAATTAATCTTTTTGAACATCCGTTATCTTTAATGTTTGTGTGAGAAATATGTAATAAGAAAATTATTAATTTGTGAAATGAAATATGATGTTTAACAATAGATAACATGCAAAATGTCACATTTATAGAAAATGTTATCTACTTAAGTTTTAAAATGATAATTTGAAAAGATCCATAACACTAAACAAAACTAAACTTGTGACATATAGTGTAGTGAAAAATCCAAAACAAATATTCCAATTTTTATTGACCTTCTCTTCATATTTATATCCCTATGATTTGATCTTTTATTCATCTTTATATCACTATCATTTGATCTTTTCTTCATCTTTATATCACTTTGATTTCATTACTAGTCTCCAAGTGTTTGTGGTCCTAGAGATTAAGTTGGAGGTAACTATGTTGAAGAAATCAAACATGAAGCCATTGTTATTGGAATTATTATTAAGGTAACTTGGATTGAGGATGGTGGCATCTTACCATGTTCACCATCATAAAAAAGAATATTTCCTAATTTCTCCAAAATCAATGCTCTATGTTGTCACACCAGGAGGTAAATCCTCAAATCAATTGTGTTTATTCCTTAGGAATCCTCATTGTTATAAACACAAGGGAGTCACTCTTGGCTTTCACCTCCTGATGACTCTTCATTTTCCATTATTTACTATTTACATTATTTACCAATGTTCACCCAATCACCATGATTAGGTGCCAATATTCCCCCCCTTAATCTGAAGGGAGTTGGTGAGTCCAAGCATCGTTATGAATCTTCAAGCTTTTATCTTCGAAGCGCTTTGATGAAGATGTCTGTAATTTGCTCATTAGTGGAACAATAGCGTAGATGGATTGTCTTGGCCTCAACATGATGTCAAATCAGATGGTATTTTGTATTGATGTGCTTCATTCGATCATGGAACCTTGGATTCTTGGCCAACTTTATTGCAAAGGTGTTGTCAATCATGAGTGGAGTTGAATGTACTTGTTTTACCTACAAATCTTCCAGAATTTTCCTGAGCCACACACTTTCTTTTGTTGCCTCAACTGCGCCACATATTTTGCATTTGTAGTGGAATCTGCTGGAACTAATTGTTTTCGCGATCTCCAGGAGATAGCTCCTGATCCAATACTCATAGCATAACCAGAAGTAGATACCCCAGTTTCTTTGTCTCCATCGAAGTCTGAATCAAAGTATCCAATCAAGATGAAATTGCCCACCTGTGTATACTTGAGTCTTTTGCATAAACTTGGAGAGGATTCCAACAGCAAACGAAATGTCCGGTCTGGTAGTAGTCAGGTATTTGAGACTTCCTGAAAGCTATCTATACTTTGTTGCATCCTAAAATTATTTTCCTTCAATGGATGTGAGCTTTAAGTTTTGTTCCATTGGGGTAGTAAGAGGGTTTCACTCATCCATGCCAAACATGTTCAACATATCTCCAATGTAATTATTTTGAGAGAGGAATATGGACTTTGGATGTTGAGTTACATCAATACCAAGATAGTAGTGAAAATAGCCCAATTTACTCATTTCAAAGCCTTTCCTCAATTCCTTCTTTATAGATGTAATGTAGCTCTCATTATTCCCTGTCATCAAAAGATTATCTGCATATACCACAATATATACAACTGTTTTGCCAACTTTCTTGACAATCAAAGTTGCATCATCAAGATCATAATGCTTGAAGTTGAGTTTCAGAAGATGCTCAGTTAACTTTTCAAATCAGGCTCGCGGTGCTTTCTTGAGGTCATACAAGGATTTCACAAGTTTGCATACTTTATGTTCATGTCCTTTCATAGAAAATCCTTTAGGCTGGGACATAAGAACATTCTCTTTTAGATCTCCATTCAAGAAAATAGTTTTTACATCCATTTGATGGACTTTCCAACCGTTCTGAGCTGCTAGGGCAAAGAGTGTCCGGATTGTAGCCCATTTTGATGTGGGGGAAAAGTTTCCTCATAATCGACCCCTTCCTTCTGTGCAAAACCTTTTGCGACAACCCTAGATTTGTGTTTGTCAAGTGAGCCATCAGATTTATACTTATTGTAGACCCACTTGCATCCAATTGGTTTGGTTCCTAATGTACGATCAACCAGCTTCCAAGTGTCATTCTTTATCAAGGTATCATACTCCTTTTGCATTGCTTCTTTCCATTCATCATGAGAAACTTCTTCTTTGAATGAAGTTGGTTCAAAATATGTAGACAAATTCAGTTCACAATCATAAGAAACATCCATATCAAGAGGTGAATTAGAATCATCTACATGACCTCCATTTTTCTTGGTTGAATTTCTTGTTCCTATCTTTCCAACCTCATTAGGATCAACACTTCAAGTGTCTTTGTCATCCACTTTAGGGTGCTTTTCTGAGATGGTCTAGGCTACTCAATTGATTGAGTTGGGACTCAATCAAGATTGAGTTGGGACTCAATCAAGATTGAGTCTCCCAATTCTGTCAATCACATCACTCAAAGTATCATCAGTGGTTGGAGTTTCATGTGGGGGAGAAAGTTCTTCAGAAGAAGAATCCACATATTGATCCAGTATAGGAATCCCCCCTTCAATATGTGGAATCTGATTATCAAATTCTTGAAATGATTTTGCATTTCTGAATCTATCCAAGAAATCAAGTTGCTACTCAACAACATTGTTATATTTGGAAGATTCAAGAAAGATTACACGATCCAGATTTAAACATGAACACAATAAATTACAGAGATAACCATAAACGCAGAGATGCAGTGGAAATAATACTTCATTTCATTAATGTAAAATACTGATTTTTTCTTACAAACAACAATGGAAATAAACCAGCTGGGGCGATGGTAGCTTATCTCTAAGAAGAGATGTGGCAGCTACATGCCTCTGAATTGTCTTACAATGAGGCTCGAAGGCCTATTTATTGTTGAGAAACAATGGAAAACCCTAAAC